>OY720452.1:52883541-53093541 GCA_963082715.1 Harpalus rubripes
CAGGGTGTTAATTAAAAAGCGGGCCATAGGCGTATAACATAGGGAATCAGTTTTTCCTTGCGCAAAACTTCCCATTTAATTTTAAACTAAAATGTTTCAAATATATGTTGTAAAGAATTAAATTCTACACCAGTATTACTAAACAGATTTTATTTTGGATGTTTAGTAACCTGTAAAATCCAATTTGAAATTTTATAAATATTACTCAATTGTAGTGATAGCCATGAAATTTAAACAAAATTACAAAGAAATGCATACCGTTTGAATTGTCAGAATTTCGATTTTGCAGGTTACAAAATAAAAATTAATTAAATCTAAGCAATAATAATATATTTATCAGTAATTTTTATTTGAAAAGCGAATTTCTGACAGTTAAAACGATATGCATTTCTTTGTAATTTTGTTTATATTCCATGGCTATCAATACAAATGAACAATATTTATAAAATTTCAATTTGAATTTTACAGGTTAGTAAACATGCAAAATTAAAATCTGTTTAGTGATGCTTGTGTATAATTTCATTATCTACAACTTTTATTTGAAACACTTTTCTCTAAAATTAATTGGGAACTTTTGCGCAAGGAAAAACTGATTTCCCATGTTAAACGCCTATGTTTAAAACTAATATGTTTTAAATGAGAGGAATTTGGAAAATATTAACCCCTTGAGATAGCAACCCGCTGCGCATGGGAATAGAACGGTTAACCCGCCCTGACTCTATTTAAACAAGTCAATAAATAAATGGAAATAACTGTTTCTGTTACTTGGAAAAATTAGTTATATGTTTTTACGTGTTTAAGTTTAATTTTAGAATTGTTTGAAATAGCTGTAGTATCTTAAACTAATTATTAATATTAATATTACTGCGTCTAGTTTCACGCGAGTGCGCGCGCAACCCCACGCCAAGTGCAGCTGCTACAGCACTGACCGACTGCGACCGACTAAGAGTGTCTCTGGCTTGCAAACGGTAAACACGTATCGCGTCGTCGTCCGCGAGAGTGGTTTTCCACCATTTTGCATAAACTTTCTGATTTTCATATGGTCAGTAAAGTAATTGGTTGTTTAATTATCGTACGCGTAGCTTGATTAGCCTAGCACGACTAATTCAAGGAGTATCGTTCGGTTTTCATTTAATTTGGTACTTTAATAGTCCGTGAATACTTTCCGGCGCCAATTTATGCAGCTAATAGACACATCTCAGGAATCAATTGTAAAATCGAACTGTACAATTTGATTTCTCACGGGAATTCGTGTTGTTAGGGATTTGATTCATATTTCCTTGGGTGAAATTATTATTATTTCTTTGTAAACCTGTTTACACACGTTCTCGTTCGAGTGACGTCATCCACAGCGCATCTGCTGTTATTGTCGACTAGGTACATTCAATGCAACAAGTTTTGTATTCTAGTTGGTTGTTATTAAGTTCATTTAGAATTCTTAATATTGTTTAACTAAATTTGTGTGTTCATACCCTTATTAAATGATTTAGTTAATTTATACAAATATCGTATTTGTTTTATCTTTGGTTTATTATTGTTTGTCACTTATATTCAATACGCTATCACATATCTCTCAGAATTGGTTTTCAGTTGTTTGTTATTTTGTTGCAATTATATTTAGCACGTTTGTTAGTTCGTAAAACTATCTGGTCCTTCGGTCGTTGTTAATTAGTACGTTTCACAAATTAATATTATCCCGTACATTGGCCAAGTCCAGTGATGTGAACCAGCTATCGAAGGTTGTAATTATTTTGGTTTACATATAGTTTTGTTTTATTCATTGAATTTAACATCAAACACATTGTTGGTGCTTCTAGACCGGATTCGCTGATCTAGAGACATCGCATTTGGGCTTGCGAGCAGGATCAAAACATTTTGGTTCTTCTAGGCCGGATTCGCTGGTTTAGGGTTTGAACATTTGGTCCTTCGAGCCATTAGGTCCTTATTACTTAATCCTTCGCACCGGAGGGACGCAACATTTGGTCCTACGAGCCGGATTTGGCGGTATTCGGAGATAATTATTATTTCTAGTTACATTTGGTCCTTCGAGCCGGATTTGGCGGTATTCGGAGATAATTATTGTTTCTAGTTACATTTGGTCTTCTTCGAGCCGGATTTGGCGGTATTCGGAGATAATTATTGTTTCTAGTTACTTTGGTATTAGTAATTGCATTTAATAACACACACTAAAATGGCTAAACTACTGCACGAACAATTAGAGGTTGTGATAGTACATATTCGTCGTCTATCAGTCTATTCTTCAGAGACTGATGAAAAAAATAAAGTGAAATTTGAAGTAACTTTTCCGTCTCTCGCAGCTTGGGAACAGGAATTCAATCGTACTTATTGTGAATATTCTTCAAAGTTAAAACAAACCAAAAATCCCGACGAGGATATATTGGCAGAAATCTCCCGAGTTAAGAAGTTGTTTAATGAAATAAACGAACTCATTTGCGACATACGTGTCAATTACAAGCTTAAGTTCAATGGAGACACCGGATCACAGTCAGGGTCCGACAGAGCTAAATCAGAATCACATTCGATTCAATCAGCACAATCTTTGCGATATATGCAACCTAGCTTGTTTAAATTGAATCTCCCAACATTCGATGGGAAGAAAACAACTTTTATGAATTTTTACGATTTATTCACACAGTTGGTGATAAATCGGGACAGTTTGTCAGATATTGAACGACTTCAATATCTCAAGTTATCTTTAAAAGGGGAAGCCGCTAGGCTTATTACAAATATCCCCGTCAAAGCTGATAGTTTTGATATTGCATGGAACGCCATCACAGATGAATATTATCGTCCTAGGTTGTTGAGGTCGGTACATCTGAATGCACTCCAAGATGTGCAAAAGGTCAAGCAGGCAGACGCTCCTGCACTAAAATCATTGTTGAACGCAGCACGCGAAAACATCGCTGCTCTGAAAAACTTAGAGGTTGATGTTGACTCATGTGGGGTCATTTTGGAAAACATGATTTGTCGTAAGCTAGATTCGTCTACTAGACGACAGTGGGAACTAACATTGGATTCTGACTCCAAGCCCACTCATGTAGAGTTAATTGCGTTCTTGGCTAAGCAAGTTTCAAGCTTAGAGGTTGAACCAGACAAACCTGTCAAAACTCACGAGCCAATCAAAAGGCACAAGCCAGCATCCCGAGCGATGACATTGGCAACTGATACGAATTGTCCGTATTGCAGAAAGTCTCACTACATCAGTCAGTGTGAAGGGTTTATAGCTCTTAAACCTAAAGGAAGACATGATGCTGCAATCAAACACAAGTTGTGCATCAACTGTCTTAGAATTGGCCACATACGCCCGAACTGTCCTCGTACAGCCACATGCAGAACGTGTAACAAAACTCACCATACGCTGCTGCATTTTGGTGAAAGGTCGAACAAGTCGTTATCACCCAAGCGTGATAAACAATCTGAGCAAAACAAACGTCCGTCATCACCCAAGAGTGATGCAAACTCTCAAGCCAGTAGTAGTAATTCTGAAACTACTACGTCAATGTCTGCTAGGACTTATTCACTAAGTCAACACAGAAAACATACTTCGGTATTACTACCCACTGCAAAGCTGCACATATTTGACAGTGCAGGAAAGGTACATGTTGTACGTGCCTTATTGGATACAGGATCACAGAAATCCTACATCACAAGTCGTTGTGTTCACAATTTGAATCTGTCTATTGAAGCGTGTCAAACAAAGATTATGTCAATCAGTGACACCCACGTCAAGGACACTAGTGGTATTATACATACCAAAATCAAACCATGTCGTAGAGAAACTCCAGTTCTCGATTTGAGTTGCATTGTAATCGACAACATTACAGGCAGAATCCCAGATTATCCAATATCTCGGGATACCTTTAATCAATTTGGGAATATCCAACTTTCGGATCCCGAATGCTATAAATCTCAACGAATAGACATGCTGTTAGGAGCTGACATTTGGGGTCAGGTCATTCGTAACGGAGTTAAGAAAGGAGTCGATGGCACACTCACCGCCATCAAAACAATCTTTGGTTGGGTGGTTATGGGAGAATATACCAGCAAGCAAACAAGCAATGCTGTGGTGTCGTATCATACATATACACAAGAAGATACCCACGAACTATTGTCAAAATTTTGGGAATTGGAAAACGTTCCAACTCCATCGGTTGTCACTAAACCCGAGGATAAAATGGTAGAGGATCATTTTGTCAATACTACTCAAAGAGACTCCGAGGGAAAATACAAGGTTTCTTTACCTTTCAAACAGTACCCACCAGTACTAGGCAATTCATACAAGAAAGCTTTGTCCATTTGTCACGCACAACTGACTCGCTTGAGTAAAGCCCCAGAGTTACTCAAGGCTTATGATGCAATATTCGAAGAATATTTGCAAAAGGGTTACGTCACGAAACTTGATGTGCAACCCAATTTGAATGATCAGGATTCGTACTATATTCCACACCATGCAGTGGTTAAACCTGATAGTGCGACGACACCGGTACGCATTGTGTTCAATGCTTCAAAGCCATCGTCTAATGGAAAGTCGATTAATGACTACTTGTATCCTGGTCCGGTACTACAGAAGAGTATCTTCACTCTTCATTTGCGAAATAGATTTTATCCTATTTTAATTACGGGGGATTTAAAACAGATGTTCCTACAAATTAGAGTTGTACGCGAGCATCAACGATTTCTAAGGTTCATTTGGAAACCTGCGGATGCCACACATCCTATTGTGTACCAATTCAACACTATCTGCTTTGGTTTGAATTGTTCGCCGTTCTTAGCGTTGCGTACAGTTGAGCAGTTGGCTCAAGACGAAGGGAATCAATATCCCTTAGCAGCTAAAGTCCTGCAAAATGATGTCTATATGGACGATGTTGTGACTGGAGCTGAAGATATTCAGTCAGCACTAACACTGCGCCGTGAACTCACGGATATATTCGAAAAGGGAGGATTCACCCTCCGAAAATGGGCCAGTAATTCTCAAACAATACTGGATGAACTACCAGACAATGCACGCGCAGTGAAAGATGTCCACTTCACTGACGACGAGTCAGTGAAATTGCTAGGTGTCAAATGGGTTTGCAAGTCCGACTGCTACAAGTATACGGTCTCAAAACCCGACGTTTTATGCACAAAAAGAAACATTTTGTCCTGCATTGCAAGGATCTATGATCCATTAGGCATTATGTCCCCATTGGTGATGTTTCTTAAACTCATCATGCAAGAGCTTTGGAAATCAAAGGTAGAATGGGATGAAGAACCTCCCGCTCATATTGTCTCAGAGTGGAACTTGTTTCTGAACGAGATCGATTGTATATCCAACTATTCGATACCAAGGTTAGCTTGTTTGGGTTCTAAATTCGATCTTATCGGATTTGCGGATGCCTCCGAGCGAGGCTACTGTGCCGTTGTCTATGTTAGAAGTTATTCAAACGATAAATCAGCGGTTCAATTGCTCTGTGCAAAGACGCGTGTAGCGCCTTTGAAAAAAATTACTATACCTCGTTTGGAATTATGTGCGGCGCATATTCTCGCCAAACTTCTCGAGAATATTCTCGAAAATATTCCAAAACAACCGGAGGCTGTACATTGCTTCTCGGACTCTATGATAGTTCTTGCCTGGTTGCGCAAGGAACCACACACTCTGAAAACATTTGTGGGTAATCGAGTCGCTCAAATACAAACAAATTTTCCGAGTGAACACTGGCGTCATGTAACGTCGGAACACAATGCGGGCGACGTAGGTTCTAGAGGTCTCAGTCCTCTAAGTTTCAAGACATGTACTCTCTGGATAAGTGGACCAGAGTGGTTACAACAACCTTACTCGTGTTGGCCACAAAGTGAAGTAGTTCAACTTGACGAAGATCAAACCAACTCTGCTCAGACAGAGATTGCCAACAGCCTAAGTTTGTCTTTAGGGAGACCCTAAGGTGGCCGGTATGTTTAAAACTAATATGTTTTAAATGAGAGGAATTTGGAAAATATTAACCCCTTGAGATAGCAACCCGCTGCGCATGGGAATAGAACGGTTAACCCGCCCTGACTCTATTTAAACAAGTCAATAAATAAATGGAAATAACTGTTTCTGTTACTTGGAAAAATTAGTTATATGTTTTTACGTGTTTAAGTTTAATTTTAGAATTGTTTGAAATAGCTGTAGTATCTTAAACTAATTATTAATATTAATATTACTGCGTCTAGTTTCACGCGAGTGCGCGCGCAACCCCACGCCAAGTGCAGCTGCTACAGCACTGACCGACTGCGACCGACTAAGAGTGTCTCTGGCTTGCAAACGGTAAACACGTATCGCGTCGTCGTCCGCGAGAGTGGTTTTCCACCATTTTGCATAAACTTTCTGATTTTCATATGGTCAGTAAAGTAATTGGTTGTTTAATTATCGTACGCGTAGCTTGATTAGCCTAGCACGACTAATTCAAGGAGTATCGTTCGGTTTTCATTTAATTTGGTACTTTAATAGTCCGTGAATACTTTCCGGCGCCAATTTATGCAGCTAATAGACACATCTCAGGAATCAATTGTAAAATCGAACTGTACAATTTGATTTCTCACGGGAATTCGTGTTGTTAGGGATTTGATTCATATTTCCTTGGGTGAAATTATTATTATTTCTTTGTAAACCTGTTTACACACGTTCTCGTTCGAGTGACGTCATCCACAGCGCATCTGCTGTTATTGTCGACTAGGTACATTCAATGCAACAAGTTTTGCATTCTAGTTGGTTGTTATTAAGTTCATTTAGAATTCTTAATATTGTTTAACTAAATTTGTGTGTTCATACCCTTATTAAATGATTTAGTTAATTTATACAAATATCGTATTTGTTTTATCTTTGGTTTATTATTGTTTGTCACTTATATTCAATACGCTATCACATATCTCTCAGAATTGGTTTTCAGTTGTTTGTTATTTTGTTGCAATTATATTTAGCACGTTTGTTAGTTCGTAAAACTATCTGGTCCTTCGGTCGTTGTTAATTAGTACGTTTCACAAATTAATATTATCCCGTATATTGGCCAAGTCCAGTGATGTGAACCAGCTATCGAAGGTTGTAATTATTTTGGTTTACATATAGTTTTGTTTTATTCATTGAATTTAACATCAAACACATTGTTGGTGCTTCTAGACCGGATTCGCTGATCTAGAGACATCGCATTTGGGCTTGCGAGCAGGATCAAAACATTTTGGTTCTTCTAGGCCGGATTCGCTGGTTTAGGGTTTGAACATTTGGTCCTTCGAGCCATTAGGTCCTTATTACTTAGTCCTTCGCACCGGAGGGACGCAACAGCCTATGGCCCGCTTTTTAATTAACACTCTGTATATATATATATATATATATATATATATATATATATATATATATATATATATAAACTTTTGGCATGGTTTTACCATAACTAAGCCATCTGGACATTCAAAACTTTTTCTTCTAATAAGACCCAATACCTTCCTTACGGTTCCATTTGATGAACCTTGTGCATTGTATTAAAGGAATGGTAAAAGCATGTCTCTGTTGTTCTTTTCATATTATTTTTTTAGTTTGATTTATATTTTTTGGCACCAAATTTACTGTCTTTATTGCCACGGGGTAGTAGCATAAATAAAACTTATATTTATTAATTTTTAATAAAAATAGCCTTGTGTCACAAATTATAAACAACACAAATTTAAAATTTTAATATAAAATTTATGGTTGTTAGTCGAAAGTTTCTATAAAATGGAATATCCGCAACAACTTTCCACAACAAACTCGAAGCTACGACATTAGGGCAGTGCAAACGAGATGACACGTCTGATTTACCTTTATATTACCGTTATCTATGACTGTGTAGAAAACCACACCGGTGCAACTAATATAAATGTGATTTTCAGCACATGGACCTTAATACACGCTGGGCCTTATTTGCCACAGGTACCTTATTAATAAAAATGAAGTAGTTGCTATCGATATGTTTCGTGCAACACTCTTTCCGTTTTATAAATATTAAACATAAATATTTCACTTAGAACCCTATCAATTCAACTATTTCAGTTTTTTTGTTAGTAACTTTTGTTAACGGTTAATAATGGGATGTATCCGTGAAATAAAATGCGTAGGTTATAACATACAAGCAAAACTATAAATTGCGCACATTTTTATTTTTGCATATAATTTCCGAATGTGAAATATGTAATAGAAAATACTTGTTTGACTTTATTTTTAAATTTGCTGAAACTGACGTTGGAGATTATAATAAAGAAGTGACAGTAGACTCTAGTTCTCTACCAACAATACAAATACTGAAGAAGTAAATAGTCGGAATTCATCATATTTTAGTGATTTTTAGACCAAATTTTGCGTGCTTGTATATTCCTCAAACTTTGAACTCTATATTTTTGTAACTCTGCATCTTATTTTTCTGATTTCATTAAAAAAATATCAAAAATGTATTTGAATTTCAAATGTAAAAAAATTTCAACCCAATAGTATGAAAAATAAAATGTAAAATGTATTTTACAGTCCTTCGAAAAGCTATTATAGTTTTTGAAAATCGTATAAACGTTGAGAAATTAAAAACTTGTTTTATTCAAATTCCCTGTCCAAAACATAAATATTGATTTCTTGGTACGAATTATTCATCAATTAGTGGTGTTGAGTGCATAATTAAAAATACAAATGTGTGAAAACAAGAATACAGAAAATATAATTATCCACTATAATAATTTAGACTTCAATTTAATTCAAAATACATATAAATTCAAAATTAAATACTAATATTTTATTACACTCAAAAAAACGTAATGCGAAATCAAATAATTCCAAAATTAAATAACTACTAAAACAACGAGGCTGGTACGACAAGCCTTGTTTTAATTAAGAAATTTCAATATTTAATTTCACTATTATGTTTAAAGAACAATTTTTAAAAAATAGCTAGTTGAATACACACTATTCTGACTTAAAATCAAATTTAATATTTACTATTATTTTTATTATTATTAAATAATGAAATTTGACATTTTTTGTACATCGATCACTAACTCAATTCTTATTTCTAACAAGATTCTCAATGCATTTGTGAATATAAGTACTTATTATGTTATTTCGAACGACAATCGAAATTTAAACATACCATCTAATCTAATACATGTTATGATGAAATTGGACAGTGGCTAACATTTCAATATATTTAGGGAGGGAGATATGTAATGTATGTCTATTCTGGGCGGCATAAACTCTAGTGCTGGTCCTGCTTCGGACCATACTTAACATAGGCCACCAGTGTAACATTCATGTAATACGTTGCCAACATTTTTTTTATTATCAAATATTAAAGATTAGTGTTATTACCTTATGTCTGGGAACCATGCCTGCAGAAATTGTCGAAGTAGTAAAAAATAACAAAATAAGAATAAACCTTATCTAAGAGCCGCCGCTGAATAATTAATATATCATTTATTTATTATTACTTATTATTTTTCAATCATAATGCTATTTTCTTTAATTAACTTTTATTTTGCATATAAAATTCATAACATCCTTTAATTTCCTTTTGAAATGCAGCATTTTAAATCTTCTGTAACTTTATACTCTTGACAATTTCATTTAGTTGCTTTAAGTGTGTAATCCTTTTTCCCTCGTACGTTACTTTATAACGAAAATAAAGTACAAGTATAACAGCAGGTTATTTCACAAAGCAGATTAAGTATTTTCCCTCTGATTTACTCCCGTAATAGTTGAGCTCTTTGTCGCTGCACGTCGTCGCAGACTGGAAAAAATCACTCCCTCTCGACACACAAATGTGTTTCCCATCTAAAATTGAAAACAATCTGCCCCAGCACATAAATTTATACAGTTTAATGGTCAGACTCAATAATCATCCAACGGCCAACTCAGTTCGATAGATTCAATTGCCGGACCGTGAACAATGTCCTGTTTTTGTCAATGGTTCTTTCAATATTTAGAATTTGATTTCGCATATTGTTTCCTGAATACATACAGTTTATTTACTATTTCGAAGCGCATTTTTACTATTTATTTATTTGTTTCGTTGTTATTAAATTCATAAAATTTATTAGCGAGATTGAAAAACTTTTAAATAAAGTTTACAGAAGAGATATTGTTTTATAATACCAATAATAATGAATAGAGATATAACCATTGCAATATTACTTACTATTTCATTAAACAAGTGAATCATAAATCAAAATAATTTTATTCTTACAAATATAAATAAATATATCATCACGGCTTTGTTACCCATTTTTGAAAGTGCCAAGTGGAAATTGCTTCTATTCGTTATTAGCGATATATCTACCGTTTAGAGTATTTGTTAGGTGTCACCTCACGAGCTCTAGTATTATTTACTTATTTTGAAAACACTTTAAATAATAAATAAATAAGAACTATTAATTGATTAGTTAAGTTAGTTACAGGAGGCAGATAAGCAGAAAGGGTTTCATTTAAAAAATATAAATTTGTGTTAGGTATATTTCGAAAATTTACAGATATAAAAAATTGTTTCGAACGCCACTGGTTAGTCAATAAATATATCTACCTTTTATATTTGAGACATTTTTCTTGATTACTAATAGTTTAGAAGTTATTTGAAAAAGAAAAAAATCTGGTGTGGCCAACACAATACCTCCCGCCATTTACAGCCCGAATCACAAAAAAGATTAAGTTAATCCTTATTTTTGGATTAGCAAATTTTATTTCTTAAAATATAGTCTAATCTAATCCAAGCATCTACGGGTACCTTTTATTTAAACCACTCAACAGGATTAAATCCCAATTACAGAGTGAGTTCACATTCACACATATCCATGCCTTAGTGGGATTCGAACCCAGAGCCCCGAGGGCACGCATGACATGAGACGTTGCTCTAACCATTGAGCTACCGAAGATATAATAAAATGAAGATTAAATTTAAAATACCGAGACAGAATAGAATTCACTAATCCAAAAAAAAAAATGATTAGCTTAAACATTTTTATGAATCGTTAATTTTTATTAATCTACATACATACCTACATATTTACTTATGCTGGAAACTGTATTGAATTCCTTTTCTATTGTTCTACTTAATTTTTTCTTTTTAAAATGTTACTAATATTTTTTTGGAATGATTAGTTCCTTGATAGTGACATTTATCTGTCAGTTACATAAATTTGAATAACTGCGTTTTGTTTGTTTAAAGCGTAGGTTCTGGGATTTAAATTATAGATAATTTTATAAATTTATCCATAAAGTATATAGAAAAAGTATTAAGCAAATCTATAATTTATAATAATATTAATCTCGAAAAATTAATATTTAAGTTTATTTTTTTAAGAAAAACTATTTTGAGCTTCTAGTAAAGTGCCATTTCCGGTCATCCGATTTTCGCCAAAATCTAGTGAGCTCTTTCTATTACAGAAAAAGTTCGAAATACAAGGTTTCAAAATTTTCATCGTGAAAATGTTAAAATTGGATTCTAGGGATTTTAAAACGTGGTCATTTACCAAAATCTCGATATGCGATTTTTAGCACGATCCCTATACCACCCTTACCAAGGGTAGCGGGATGTAAAAAATCAACTTCAATCAATTTAACCGACATCGTGTCTCTTATAGTTCTCAAGATCCCAACGGCGGCAGTTTTAAATGGGACACACTGTATAGACGTAGGCTCGTTTACTTGCTTTTTTTATTATTATCCTAACGCCATCAACAAGTATTAACAGTAACAATTGTTATCTCCATCTATCAATACTTTCAAGTTGGACTAAGTCACAGCACAGGTCACAATGGAAGTGTGGAAGATGGAAGTATAAAGCATAAACCGTAAATCTTCCTTCTCCGAGTAATAATGTGTATGATTAACTAAAGATTGAAGGTAAAGTTGCCAAACAGTAGTGGAAACTATAATACTAATTGCATATTTCAACATTCTATTCTATTGTAATTCTAAGCTAATCTGTTTGCATTTATATGAAGCTTTCACATTTATGTGGTCGTGACGCGAGAGTTGTGCTTTTTGATGCTCTGGGTTCAAGTACGACTTAGTTCTAGTCAAAATTATCCTTAATTTTTAAATAGCCCAAAACCCACTTTTATAGAGTGTTTTTGTTAAAAGTAACGATTAACCTCATAAGAATATAAGGTAAAAGCGTGCTTCATAATAGAGCGATTATTATAATAGTGCGTTCGTAATTTGGGTCATTGCCATTATCGCAACCTTGGAATAAAAAGCAATTTGGCATACTCAGTATATTGATAATAAACTGTTATGATATTCATTTATATTTTTCTGATGAAAATGTAAAAATAAGAGCAAAAAAATTAATAGTATAATTTACACTTAATAAGAAAATTAAAAACTACTGTTTCCAAATGAATCACTTTTTAATATTGAGAGCAGTTAATACTCGGATTCTATTGCGTTTGTGAAAGAAAGGAGATTGAATAATTCTGCCTAGTAAAACAATGAAATGAAATGAGATGAGAGTCCAATAAAAGAATGATTTCCCTTGTGTTAGTAGGTGGTGTTTCACCGCGGAATGCAGTTTTCATTACGTTACCAGCTCGCGGTAAAAGTAATGTCCGTTTACGGTATTAGCGTTTAATCTGTTCGAATTCAGGTCACCCATAAATATACATTATTTGTTCTTTGGTGAGCAGAGCCAACGTGATTATCGGCTTACGGAATCGAACGTGAACGTGGTTGTTCTGCTAACAGCAATAACACACACTACGTTTTTTACTATTAACTAATTAACATACAATTGCGATTGTCTAATGGTTAGTATACTCGTTAGCAAGCGAAAATCGTGTATTGACGAAAATAATTAAGAAAATAGTGCCACTGTAATTCTACTTTAACAGTGCAGTAATTGCGCCATTAAAAAAATTTCACCGCAAACTCTTGGGCAGTATATTTTTCGACCGGAACCAGTCGCACATGTATTGGACCAAAGAACCCTTGCGCAGAAAATAAATTTTCAAAACTAAAATTTATTATACAAGCTGTTCATTTTATTTCGTCGACAATTTTACTGAACGTATTTTTTTGTCCAACTTGCCCAAAAAGTGATCTTTTTCGTGTCTGTTTTGCGTGCGCAAAGTGTGATTTTGCGCACGGCCCGTTCGCAGCGTTAAGAAATGAACCACACTCAAACCAGACACTCAAAAGGTCACTTTTTGAAAAAGTTGGACAAAAAATATTGTGTGTACCACGAGTGCATAATGACATTGCCGCTCTCGCATCATTTGTTCAATTTAATGCTCTTGCGACAATGTAGCATTTTGCACTCCTAGTACACAAAAAACTATTTTTCAACCAGTGGTTTTCTAATTCTGGGGACCGACTTTGTTATTTTAAATAGGGTCATATATTTTTTTCTTTATTTATTAGATAGACAATTTTATTCTGAATTCAATGATATAATATTTTTATGGCGTCCCATAACGATTTTTAGTATGCATATAAATTTTTATTTTAATCTTATTAAAATATGACTATAATAAGTGTGCCACGACTGGAACATAGAATACATGCTTTGGTCAAAAAATTCGATGATGAGTTTTTAATCAATAAGCACGTTTTAGGGTCACTAGAATACGATTTTAATATTTTCACGATGGTGTGTATACGTGCGTGTATGTGTGTAGTCTTCATCGTTACATTCATATGAAGAGCTGATTAGATTTTGTTTATAATTGTTCAACCGGAAGTACCCTCCTTTGAAGATTTTAACATTTTCTCTAGAAAAAACTATGTTAAATATCATTTTTTACATTTTATGTTATTATAAATATTAAAGAATATTTTATTCTTTATACGATTTGACTGCATCTTATAGTAAATATTAGAAGGATATAGAGTTAAAAAAATTATAAAGAAATTAAATTTCATAAAGTAGATTTCTATGGAAACAGCTACTATATTAAGAAAATTCTGATTGAAAGATGTCGGTGTCAAGTGTAATTGACATAAGTGTGTTTGTCCTATACTGAAATATAGGATCTTTTGCTAGAAATTTTCTGTATGGTATTTGTATAAAATACATACAACAGCCGGAAGGTAATGTACAAGAAATATAATCCTTTGAAAGGAACTTTCTGTATGAAATTTATACCAAATACATACAACTGACGGAAGGTAATGTGCTGGCCACACCATATTTTTTTACATATAATTAGAAAACAATACAAGATATACGTGAATATTTTGTGCACATTGACATCTCGGTTGACATTTACGAGTATGATCAAATTTACAGAACAAAATATTCACTTTTTTCTGTCAGGGCGTTCTAAATCTACATAAAAATAACATGTATTCATTTTTTCCATTCTTTATGGGAGGGATATGTTTAGTTGTTTTAGTGTTTTCGTCGCCTTCCAGAGTGAGTAGTCACCTTCAGGGTACGCGGGTAGATTGAAAAGAACAAAACCCTACGCAGCTTGGTACGTAAACAATCAGACGCTACATAAAGATTTAAAAATCAAAACTGGAGAGAACAAAAAAAAATCGCCACTACATACAAATTAAACCTACCACCTCAAAGAACTCGCAGTAAACCTAGTCAACAATGAAGACGACTCAAGAGAACTAACCCCTAGATCTAAAATGTTTACTGTAAAACTATGTATAAGCTATAATCAATATAAAATGTAAACGGGGACCCTCCGCTAGGAGCTACCTCCACACTTATATTTTTTTATCACATTTACTAGATGACCCCTGTGGTCAGCGGTAAATTCAAATGTAAAAATAAAAAAAAATCATTCGTAGCTCTCTTATTAGTCATATTTTATTCAAGTAAAAATAAAAGTTGATATGCATATTTCTCAAAATATCGTCATGTGAGGGCATGAAAATGTTATATCACTAAATTCAGAATAAAATTATCTATCTCCTCAGTAAATAAATAATATATAATACCATTTAAAATAAAAAAAAAGTTTGTCCCCAGTTTGATAACCACTGGTTGTAAAATAAATAGTTTTACACCCATTAAAATAGTCTAGTAAAATAGAAATTGCTTGCTAATTTAACCGACTTCGTAGCTGTTATAGGTCTTGAGATAGCAATAGTGTACAAAATAAAATGAACACCCTGTATACAAATCATTTATAGCAAAACAAACAAGTATATTAAACACACTGTAGTTCTAGCAATTAATTGACAACCTTTATTATACAGGTTGTTTTTTTTTTCGACGCCAATATGAGTATCTCAGAAACGATTTTTTTTTTTTTTTTGAAAAATAACTTAATTGCTAGAACTACAGTGAATTTAATACACTGATCTGCCCCTTCGCAAACAACCTGTATATAATAAATTTTAATTCTGAAAAAATAACCTTCCGCACAAAACTTTTTGGTCCAATATGTGACTGGGCTCGTATACGGTTAGATCAGCGGTGGGCAAACTTTTTACCCTAAGGGCTACAGTGACATCTAAAAGACCTTTAGTGAGCAACATGTGACCTAAAAAGTCTTTTACAAAAATACATTGTTAAATTAAGTTGCTAAGCATACGTAAAAAAATTCATCAAAGACTGAGTATAAAAAGTTTCAACTGTTTTTAACCTCACTACATTCTTCAGTAACCAATCAAGGATAAAATCAATCTAAAAACAAAGTTTAGAACAATGGTGTTCTACTATGATGTAGCAATGTACACAAAGTATCATAATTTTGTCTGTACCTTACCTAACCATTTTTAAATCAAATACTGTTTCTGGGAAAAAAGGTATTTTATATTAAATGGTTCACACACTATGCTAATCTTTTGGATAAATATTTTCATCAAATAAAATATTGTATGTGCCTTTTATAAGTCATCTTAAGGTATATACATTTTCCAGAAACTCTGACGGTCTTCTCATAAATACATTTTGTATATTTTATTTTCTTTTTAAAGCATTTATAAACTATCAATAATAAAACGTATTACCCGCCGTTCTATCCTACTTAATTTTTCTGTGTAGCTTTTTGCCTTTGTATTATACTCGTATATTTAAAATCTCTGGATTTATAACAGGTAACTGCCATTTTTACATTTTTCTAGAGAAAAAATATTTCTGTAATACATAGATATATAAAAATATGTCAGTAGTATAGTAACCGAGGTGGAAAGTATTTCATCACTGTTGAGGGCTTCGCGCCATGGTTAGTTATAGTCCGATACGTAATGAAACTTTTCACTTAATTTAAAAGTATATATTATGATCTTTGGTTATTAGAATCAATAGCAAAAAACTATTGAAAACAGTAACGCGGATTCAGTTAGAAAATTTATAAAATACGTAGGTAATATGCGATACAAAATAATTTGTGAAATACCATATGTATTAAATTGAGATTAAGATAATATTTTACTTAAATTCTTATTTACATTCATTTTTGTATTTGTGTGTTGTAACTTTAGTTGAAATACAGGGTGTTAAAAACAAGTGTAACAAATTTATGGGAGACGAGAAGAAGTCAAAATAAGTTGAAAAGTTTTATACAATATCTGTCCAAAAATGAACTGTTTCGGAGAAAAATGTTATTTTGTATTAGATGCGACGAATAAAACTGATATATCTAGAGATCGAACAAAATTTTGTTTATGCCAGTAAATTGACTATGTATATATAACTACAATAAAAATTTTAATAGTTAAGTTTTTTTAAATTAAAGTCAACGTCTACACATTTTTTGACTTATTTTGACTTCTTCTCTATGTCCTATAAATGTGTTACACTTGCTTTTAACACCCTGTATATATTAAAAGCCATGAATAATATGTAATTATATTCAGAAAGATTCATATTTTGCGATAAAGTAGTGGTTTCTGTGGCCTTAATTTAAATAGATAGTAATTTCCAAGGCATTGTCCTGGTCTCTGTTGCTAGAAGACCCGCGCCTTTGAATTTCATGAATGAATAAACGTCGCATTTACATTAAAAAATGTCGCGGGATTATATGACACTTACTAAATAATTGTAATCGAAAAAGAAATTCAATTCATATGCAGATTGGTGTCATTTTTTATAAATTCAAATTGTTCTTTTAAATAACTTCAATTAAGCGCTCCATTTACAAAACAATAGAAGGAAGTAGGTACACTTTTGCAGCATAATAAGTGTTTGATAGACAAGAACTGTAAAAGGAGAATGACTGCTCCAGAAATGACTTCGAGGCAATATATGTGAATATGTTAAAGATGAAAGTGTTGTAGGAGTGATTTAGTGCGCAATATTTGATAAAAGTAAAAGGAGATCTGGTGACATCAGCAAGGCTTGGAATTATAATTCTATCGCTAACACTTATTTTCTATCTTTCTCTACCACACTCGAGCCACATTGACGTTTCTATACCACTTCCCAATTTTTTGTTTCATGCAAACTACAAAAAATCTATTTAAAAAATATGGGTACTTTTATTTATTTGTCCAGTATCATATACCTAAATTTACACACATACTTCATTTTCTTTAAAAATCACGTATAACACTTTTTTTCTAACGAGTGATTGAGTTACAAATACTCAATTTCACATGGAATTTCTCTAATATTTTGAACATCTGCAATTCGACTCATTTCTTATATTTTCATCCTCCTATCCGGCAAGGTTAAAGGTATAATAGCGCGCGGTTTAAATTCAAAAAGAAATTCTCTTTCATATCCCGTACCGCACGATTATTTCCGATAAGTATGTTATCACAATATTCGCATTTTAGTACGATTGAAAATCTATGGGTAATAAGAAATTACACGGAGTAATATTTATAATTCTGAGTAATTATTTAAAAATAAAATGGATGCATTGGAAGCTATAAACCACAGAATCATTGATAATTTACTTAATTTGATGTCACGACGAATACAAGTTTTTTTGAAATTAAACTTTCTTCATAAATTATTATTCAGCTTAATTTTTACCTTCCTTCACGTTTAGATAAGAAAGGTATTGTCTTTGGTCAAAAAATTCGGTGGTGAGTTTTTGATGAATAAGCACGTTTTAGGGTCCCAAGAATACGATTAACTATTTTTACGATGTTGTCTATATATATATATATATATATATATATATATATATATATATATATATATATATATATATATATATATATATATATAGACAGACATTTTTTTTGCCTGTGATAACTCTAATACTACAATTCAAAATATTATAATTCTTTCGTGTTCTTCTTCGTTACATTCATATGAAGCGATGATTGGATTTTGGTTATAATTGGTCAACCGGAAGTACCCTCATTTGAAGTTTTTCTTGAAAAATTATGTTAAATATCATTTTTTCACATTTAACGTTATTACAAATATTAAAGAATATTTTATTCTCTATACGATTTGAATGAATTTTATACTTCATATTAAATGGATATACAGTTAAAAATTTATAAATAAATTAAATATCATCTATTAGCCAGCTATGCTATAACTCTGGAAACAGCTGCTAAGAATTAAGAAAATTCTGATTGAAAGGTGTCAATGTCAAGTGCAATTGACAGTATGTTTGAGTTATAATTTTACTGGAAACTGGAAATATAGGATCTTTTGCTAGAAACTTTCCGTTTGAAATTTGTATAAAATACATACAACTACCTTAGGTAACATAAAAGAAATATTTATGAAAAATACATAGAACTGATGGAAGATAAAGTGTTGGCCACATCAGATTTTTAAAAAAATGCTTTTCATAAAAAAATGTTGCACATCTCAACGTATTCAAATTCATATTTTTTTAAAAAACGTGCATTATCATCTTTACATAAAGTTCTATAAGTTTGACTATACAACTCATCGAAAAATACACTAGCAGGCCTATTCTACTAAAAATATGTATAACGATATCGTTTCCATACGACTGTCATTTGGTTGAACGACTTTAATAACGACAAATGCCAAAAAGATATTCTACTAATTATATCGTTATCTAGTTATTGTTATGATGAGTTTAACGATAATATCTAACTTCATGCTGATTTTGACAGAATAAATTTATATTTGTTTTTCAATTCAAATTTGATATTGATTCAAATTTAAAATTTTCATCGTACATAAAATTATTTATTATTCTCACTCTCGTTTTACAGTTTACACGCTCCATATCTACTTGCGCCGTATGAAATTTGATATAGGTATATGCCTATAAAATGATCAACAATAATAATGCGGATTTCTATTAATGATATGATTATTAATGATTGACTTAACACGACATATGAATCCTTTTCTACTGATATCCTCCTTGCTACTGAGTTCTGATAGCTTCCATGAGCAAAAAAAATGCAAAGCTGCCATCATCTGAATTGAAAACAAAATATTTATGTGCATTCATATGTAATGTAATACGTACAAATAATAATTTATAAATAATCTAGAAATTTTTGGCAAACCATCACTTGAACGAGTTCCTCATGGTGATATTTGCGTAAATAAATCTCTACATGCTTTTTTACCAAAATTTCCCTCCGGTACAGTAAAAAGACGACTATATAAAAAGTCATATTAAAAAATGTAATAATATAATAATAATATCTTGCTCAGCTACAATTAATAAAATATCTTCTCCAGTCATTTTTACTTTTGTTTTCAAAATATATCTAACTTTACGACTTCAACGAGGCATGTGAACTTGTCGTTCATAAACGACATAAAATAACGATAAGTAACGATATATAAATTAGTAGAATAGGGTTTTGGCAAAAATCGTTATTATAACTACATGTCGCCTGGTAACGACTCGTAACGATACATATTTTTTTAGTAGAATAGGTCTGTAAATCAGATATCTAAGTTGTTTTTCGCGAAACACAACTAGTGGTGTTTCGGTTCGCAAACAAATGAATCATATGTAATCATATCATCCGTGAATATAAATTAACAAGTAATATTTTTGATATTTCGTAAAAATGTAGTTGGTTGATTCGTTGTATAGTCTTATATACAACTCGAGCTTCCAGAATCATCCGAATATACAGTTTGCGGACTCGATGTGTTACCTGAAAACACAACGACAACGTAGGTGTCCCAACGACACCGTAGGTGTCCTATAGGCAACACATCTCGTTCTCTCAACTTTATATTCGATTATTTTAGAACCTCTTATTTTAATTGATAATGATAATATACAATATGTAAAAATATTAGTATTTTTGTGTAACTGAAACATGGAATACCGAGATTTTCAACTATGACGTTAAAGGTAAATTTTATAGGTGTATAGCTTTCCAAAGACTTGTATTTTATCCAATTTCCATCTATTTCAACAAAAGTATTTCAATTATTAAATAAATAGAATAAAAATAATGAATATATACATAAACCGTTAAGTAAAACAATTGATATGGTATTATATTTTAAATTATTAGACATTTACGAGACTATTAATATTTTCTCTGCCTTCTGGGAATACTATGTTTAACAGTATTAAACATTACACGGTAATTCAAACTATTTTGCAAAGTTATCCAAACCGTTTTCGTGAATCAATACTTCATTTCACTTCACATACGTTTATAATCAAACAAATCTGCTGCGAATGCTGGAGAGAAAAGTTAGTGAGCGCTTGGCAGAGAGAATGTTATGGTGACGGGCTCATTACGGCTAATGGCTGGATAAAAATCCCGGACTCCCAGATTCGAAAAGGAATACAAATAATGACCAAGATAGCGGCAAGCAAACGCCAGTTAGGGTAGAGATGCGAGAGCGAAATGAAGCCAGTTAGAATAGGCCAAATTCAAACAGAGGGATGTAACAGATTTAAGGGTCTATTCTGTAACAAAGAGGTTAATTTTTAACAACTGGCTAAAAAAAATATTCAACAGATATAGAGTTGACAATAAAAAATATTTTTTTATATATATCAACGTACTAGTTTGGTTAAATGTTTTTACCGGTTTCAGGATATTATTCCATTGTTTACATGTATAAAAGTAGGCTGGTAACTAAATAATAACTGTATCTGTATACATACTGACTTGTCAACAACGGTCTACAAAATGAAAATAAAATAAAATGAAAATATAATGCTCTTCATTAATACATACAGATTACGTTAGCCTATCGTTCTAAATACGGTCTACTTTATTCTAAAGTAATAAACATGATGAATTAAGCACATAATTTGAATATTTGTCATATTGACGTATGCCAAAATAATTGTTCTGTTAACCATAGCAATCTGAAAGTAGCATTAATGAGAAAATTTCAAAAAATGATATTTATCAATAATGTCTTAATTATCTGAAACCGATAAACTATTGAACAAACCACGGATGTTATGAATCATAACAAGCCTTAGATGTCTCAAAATCCTCGCTCTACGAGCTCGGATTTCAAACTTACATCTGCGGCAGTTATGCTGTGCATAACATTCCTAGGTATGTTAATAGCTATAACCAGTTAAAAATTAACTACCGAGTTGCAAAATAGGCCCGTTATAAAGATATAATTTACATTTCGTATTTCTAAAACCGTAGGAATATATTGACTATATAAAAATAATTATATCATTATGCATCATTGCTGCTTTTTTAACATTGTTTTTTTACTACTTAAAGTAATATTAAAACAGATATTACTTTACATTATAATTATACGAGGTATTTCATAATTACAGGGAACAAATATAAAGGTATTATACTAAAGTAATATATATGATATAAAAAAAATCTATTAAACTTTTGTGTTTAACACTTGCTTTCTTTTTCAGCTAAAGTAAGTGGTCGATACTAGTACAGTACAGGTATATTCTTAGTAGCAAACGTACTATCAAAAATTTTATATGAGGGAGATTTTCAATGTTATTTGCCAAACAATGACAGAAGAGGTAAAGCTTAAACAATATTTCAACATTCTTTTGGCACTGATACATTTTTTCGAACGTTTCTTTAACCGCCAGAAAAAATCTTTTGAAATGCCTATATGTGTAATATCTCATTATTTGAAGTAAATCTTCTTCCTCTTTCATATTTTCTAACTTAACTTGGTGCTAAATCTGGGCTATAAGCTGACTTAGATAAATTCAATAAAGCCGCAGTTTTTGGTGAATTGATAAACAACTTCAGGTGCAACAATTTTTATTAAAAATAAATCGTATCGTCGTTCAAGGAAGTCAAATTCACTTCTGAAATTTCTTTCCTGACTGGTTTCTGCTGGGATGTGAGAAATTGGGGAATCCTTCATAAAGATATCTTCCGTATAATCAAATTATTACGTAAAATTTTTAAAATATGTACTCGTTTATAGAGTTTGTTAGTATTAACGGAGACCTTCATTCGTCAATCAATAAGAACCAGATTTGCAACTTTTATCACATTTTCTTGACTTCTACCCTCAGGTGAATGATCAAATTCACCGAAATTGTTTAGACCGGATTTAATTTTAACTTGGAGCATCTTGCCCATACACAACAACCATTCTTTCATATTACGTTACAGGTCCATTCCTTTCTTTCGTCAAAATTTTTATTGCGTTCCTGTATGCACTATTATTCACGAAAGATGACTATTCATGGTCAATTGTTCGAAGAAATAATACACATCACTTTATAGCAGTTGCTTAGCAACATTTTGTATTAAAAAGAGAAAGATTATTTGACCTGTGTCTATTTAATTTATGTGGTGTGACAGATATACGTAAATAGTGGCATTACTTTCTAACACACTATTAATAATAATGACATATGTCGTAGAATTACAGATACCTAATTATCTACTACACTGCCCTCGGTGCTAATATTTACCCAGTGGCGTTGGCGTTTAAATCAAATAATAATTTTTTGGTTTATAAGTTAAGTCTATGTTTTTGTATTCTACAAAAAACATAAATGAAGAACATAAATCTTTCAGAAAAGCAGTATTTAGAAAAAAACATAATTCTCAACGGAATTATTCTTATTTTTTCAGTTAAAATGTGTCCATAAATATTTCATATTGCACGCCTATGCAAACAAAATACAATGAAATTATCTGCAAGTAATATTATATCAGACGGTTCACAAAAGACCTTGAATAGTCATCTTTCGTGAATAATAGTTTACTCTAATTTTGATTCATTCGTAGTATAATCAACAATTCCCAAATGGTAACAAATGAACGATATTAAACGTCTGGTCTGTAAACTTAGAAATGTAGAATTTATTTGACAGCAAAAAACCACAATCATTCCGTTCGTTTTCTCTTTCATGGATAGACAAATAACTCATATTTTATTAGTAGATTTTGATAATGACGATATACCGGGTGTAACACGAAAAGTACCATAACCATTTAACATGGGAAAAGTGGCCTATTAATTTTATACAATAATGCATCAAATAAATGCTGTAGTAAACTAAATTCTTCATCCATTTTGTTTTGTACGGTTTTAACCGAGCACATCGATTTTTTTTAAATTACTTCCTTATTATAGTAAAATTTAATTTTCTACAAATATTTGAAGCATTATATTCTTAAATTAATGGACCATTTTTGTGCAAGGAAAAACTGTCTTCTATGGCGTGACCCGCTGTTCGACTTGAACCCTGGACATGTATTTGTAAAAAGTGTTGACCGGGTGTTACGTCACGTACTACCAAAAATGTCTGAACCTGGAGAGAGTACCCCGGTCCATGGTCGCAATATGGCTACATGCCTAGAAACAAGCACGGCCGCACGTCTTCTTATGTATAGGTGTCTCATTTTCGATGTTTTTTTTAAGGTATTTCGGATAATATAATATTGATAGAGCAAAACCGTTTGCACATTGAAGGATGAACTTTTCGAGAAAACTTTAATAGTCAGCACAGGAATTTTCGATCTTCTTTTGTTTCTGAGCTGAAACTCGTTTTTCGTTCATTTTGAAAAAACGAATTATTAATTCATTCAGGTGAAAATATTGGAAATTATGAAGAAGCAAATGAAAACATTTATTTTGATTCAATATCTATTAATTACGTTCTCAAAATTATTCTTAACCAATTATTTTCGGGTTGGCTAAATTACTATTTATCTACGTTACAGTTGGCTTTGACAAAATTCGAAAAAATGGTTTAATATGCTTTTGAAGTAAATAAATTGGAAAAATGAGTAAAACCAAAACAAATACTATTAGAAATATGCAAATGATAATCCATAATAGATTTTTTCATTTGCTTCTTAATAATTAATAATTATCTCTTATTCAAGTTTAAAACAAAAGAATGTAGACGTGTTATATATCATCGAAAAGCTTATAAAATAAGCAAAAAACGAGACTATTTTCAACATAGTTTCCCATTTAAAAAATCATAAGTTTGTGTTATATCTCGAGAATTAGTAATATTTCAAAAAATCTAATTACGCCATTTTATTCTATTTAAAAAACGGTAAAATTTTTATAGAAACATTTATTCTCTAACTATCATAATAAATAAGATGTGAGATATTTTCAAAATGAGTGAAAAACAAGTTTTTTCCTGTAGCTCAGAAACAAAAGAAGATCGAAATTTCCTGTGGTGTCTATTAAACATTTCTGGAAAAGTTGATCCTAAAATGTGCAAACGGTTTTGCTCTATCACTAATATTACCAGAGATACCTTAAAAAAACATCGAAAATGAGACACCTGTACATAATAGTACTGGCGCATTAAGCAGGGCCGGGTGTGTGAAACAATCGAAACAAAAAAAAATGAGACACACGGCCCCAACATAGCTGCACTACGATACGGCCATGCTTGTTCATTTGATCATTTTTTTCTCGGGTCTACATGAATCATTATTATGGTATTACAAAATTTGAAAGAAAATACAATTTTAATATCGGTCAGATTTTATATGTGTAAATATGAGGAAAATATTAAAAGTACGTTTTGTGCATGAACGAAACATGCTCGTACGTTTCGATAGGAATGTGTGGTACGGAAGAATTGCCACATCAATAGTTTTCATGTTGGTTTAAATTCACTTCGGGGAATATTGCACACTACGTACGCTTTATATTACTGCAATATGCCAATAAATACATATTTCAAAAGAATATTGTTCGGTAATCGTTTCTTTCATATACGGCAGGGTAAAAATTATTACACTAGTATGTAAAACGCTAACTTATAAATGATATATGCTGCGAAGCAATACATCTTTGATCGATATAGGAAAAACTCTACAAGCAAATTGATGATGAATACGGTTATCAACCCACAACAAATCTGCGCGTTTTGAGAAAAATATTACCGCGGAAGATGTATAAGAAAAGGTAAAAAATTCGCGGGGGTATAAATAGTACCCCGTGGTGATCGCATCTCGGGTATTTCCCTACTGCTACTGCTGTGGTACCCCTATCGTTTATGCGTGATAGTGAAGGTAAGTGGCTGTCAGGCACGGAGGAATATTTCACCGGCGTAGTCGGAGTCTGGCTCTGCGTCGGCGTTGCACCGCCGCCCGATAACAGATGATGGATGGTCCGGCGTAGATTTGCAATACTAATATCGAGGGCAACTCCGACCAGATCGGGGGAATTTTTCACTTTCAAACGGATGACCGAACGAGACAGCTTTATACACGAAGAAGAATTTCATAACACAAACAACACAACGAATGTTCAGAAAATTCCAAGTTTCATTACGAAAAATTGTATTGTCAATACTTATAACTTTAAATTTGTAACTCGTATTTCAATAGTGATATAAGTATTAACAGACCTATTAGAAAAAAATATATTTTTAAGGGTTATTTTATAGGGTTATTACCTCCCGTCATACCGTAGGTAAGAGAGGTAATGTAATCGTGCCAAAAATTCGATGGTGAGTTTTCAGTAAATAAGCACGAATTAGGGTCCCCACAACACGTTTTTACTATTTTTTCGTCCACGATAACTCTTATAATAAACTTCCAAATATATCTGTTTTCCGTATTTAAGCTTCCTGCATTCATATAACGAGTTGATTATATTTTGGATAAAATTGGATAAATGGAAGTGATACTTTACTTGAAGCCCGTAACAGTTTTTAATAAAAAACTATATTAAAATATAATCCAAAACTTTTGAATTTTAGTGTTTAAGAATTTTATATCATGTGTAACAACATATTAGATTTTGACTAAAATTAATCAACCAGAAGTGATACTTTACTTGAAGCTCTGAAGAGATTCTCGTGAAAAATATATTATGATATACTCAAAAACTTGTCAAATTTAGTATTTACGACTTTTATATGAAGAGGAACAACATATTAGATTTTTTTCTAAAATTGATAAATCGGAAGTGATACTTTACTTGAAGCTCTGAACAGATTTTTGTGAAAAATATATTATGATATGCCAAAACTTGGCAAATTCAGATTTAATACTATTATATAACGGGAAACAACATTTAGATTTTGGCTAAAATTGATAAACCGAAAGTGATACTTTATTTGAAACTCTGAACAGATTTTCGTGAAAAATAAATAAAATAAATAAATAATCATCACGGCATATTACCCATTGCTGGGTGTGCCAATCTGCTTTGTATGCAGATATCGGTAATAATGATGATATATTTCTACCGTGCGGGCGTTTACCAGGCGTCACCTCACGGGCACTCATTGCTGGCGTGGAGAGTGCACCACAGGGGTCATTTTTGTGCCATTTTAAATTGGAAATATTTGGCGTCGGTCGGGATCGAACCCGGTTCCCCAGATTCGCGACATGACATTCAGGCACGCGGCCACGAGACCCCATAAAAAAAATCTGATGTGGCCAGCACATTACCTTCCGTCAGTTCTATGTATTTTGTACAAATTTCATACGGAAAGTTCCTTGCTAAATTAAATATTCTATTTCTTGTACATTACCTGCCGGCAGCTGCATGTATTTTATGCAAATTTCATACAGAAAATTTATGTCTTAAATTATTATTTTGTGACGTTTTCTATATACAGTGTAATGTATCTACAGAAATAAAAGATTTATTATTATTATTTCTTGTACATTACCTTATAGCACTTGTATGTATTTTATACAAATTTCATACAGAAAGCAAGAGATCCTATATTTCCAATAAAATTATAGGACAAACACACTATGTCAATTTCACTTGACACTGACATCTTTCAATCAGAATTTTCTTAATATAGTAGTTGTTTTCATAGCTATAGCTACTTTATGAAATTTAATTTCTTTACAATTTTTTAACTCTATATCCATTTAATATTAAGTCTAAAATGCAGTCAAATCGTATAGAGAATAAAATATTTTTTAATATTTATAATAACATTAAATGTGAAAAAATGATATTTAACATAGTTTTTTCAAGAAAAACTGTTAAAATCTTCAAATGATGGTACTTCCGGTTGTCTAATTCTAACCAAAATCTAATCAGCTCTTCACATGGATATAACGAAAAGAAATACGAAAGAATTATAATTTTTAGAATTGTAGTATGGAAGTTATCGCAGACGAAAATTTTGTTACATACACACACACGGACACACATACATACACACACACGCACACACACACACACATACAGACATCATCGTAAAAATAGTAAAATCGTATTGTAGGGACCCTAAAACGTGCTTATTCATCAAAAACTCATCACCGAATTTTTTGACTAAAGACAATACCTTCCTTACCTAAAGGTGACGGAAGGTAAAAATTGATGCAATTCAAAACAACAAAAAATATTAAAATATGCACGAAACGAAACTAATCAAATAGGAACAAAAAGAATTAGTAAACTAATTTTGACCAATATCTGGCCATATCCAACGCGTCTGATGCCGCTTCTATTAGATCGTCCTTATTGTATGTGATTGGACCGTGTCCAATGAATACAGCCTGCATTCCAGAAGATGAACAGTGGTAATTTCATATCCCCACTTCTGCATATTATCCCTTGTCCTTGCAACACCGCCAGCGTGTTGAGTGATTTCCATGTTAGCCAATCTTCCGTAATTCCCATCGAAAGATCTTCACATTGAATTAGCCAGTTTTGTCTACTTGCCACATTTGTATGCTTGTCTCCTTGGCTGGCTCCATGAGATCTTTTGTAGGTACTATGAAGGAAACATTTCCTTGACTTTCATCGTTGCCGAGCTGGTTGATGTTCGTACAGTGGAAAAGTGGTTTAAAGAGGTTTAGAACGTTTATCAAGTGTTTGTTTACGTAATTTATTTTAACACACAATATTTATATTAATATAACATTAAAATCAGTGCCGGTCTTAGATATTGTGACAGAAAATCTAAAAATACAATGTTGCATTAAATTAAAATATTATATTACTGAGTAACAATATAATTATTCTATTGAACTGCTCAAAATAAAATGTATAATTAAATGTTAATTAAATCACGCTCCTCATAATTGGACGTCCCGAACAGTACTTTACGACGCACCAATTTTAGCTGAAATAGGAGACAAACTCGTATATACGTGACACCTGGCAACCCTGTTTTATTATCGACATTTTTTAATTTAATATAATATAATTATAAAAAACAAAGGTATATTATAAATAATGGAGATATTTTGTTATTGTTCATTACATTTAAGAAAATAGCGTTGGTTTAGATAATGAAATAAATTATACGATCGGCAGAATAAAATAAAAACCCTCGGTTCTCAAGTCCCATTTGCAATTTTCTTACGTGATACGAAGACTACCTTATTCCATTTAAGCCATTCAGTATTGCGGAGCATAGGGAATAGTTTTGACATCTCTGATTGGCTGAAATTAGAGACAAGAGAGAAGTTTACCCAATGTAATTTCGGCTACTTCAGATTTGCGCTGCTGCCAGTGCCATCTACTGAATGGCTTAAATGGAACAGAGCATAGTATATATTAAAAATTAACTTGTCGTGCTTTTAATGCTGGAAAGTTATTTATTACGGCGGATTTATAGTTTTTGTGCCGCCTGCGCCTGCCGCCAGTCCTAAGAGATGTATACTTGATGAAATCGTAGGTATTTATAAGGTATAAAAATAAATTATTTTGTTATTACAGAAATCGAAGGACGTCTCTACGATGTGATTTTCCGCACATGAGATAATAATGTTTTTAATTTGTCATAGTAAAAGGTTCACTTCGATGTAAATATTTTTTTAAACCATATACTTTCTATGTAATGCTTAATTGAAAACCATACATTTCCTCTGCCTGACCCTGTATATATCTCTTTCGTACATGTGACGTTTATTATCGTATTTATCCAATGCTATTACTATTTGACAAATTTAAAAAAAAAACGCTGTTATTTTTAACTCTACCAGTATATTAATAATAAATTAATATTTTATGTAAATTTAATCTGGATCCAATACTCCTAGAAAGTGGCATAAGCTTACCGGAATACATTTTTAATATCGCATATAATAGAATATGAATATGTTCCATCAAATAAATTTATAATAATAAATTATCCCTTTTAATATCTGTTGACCGCTCGTATCATATTTCAAATCAATATCTTGAAAATAACATCTGAATGACATGAAATTCATTTTGAAATGTCATCTCGCATATTGCACTAAGGTACGTCTATTCTGTGTATAATTAGCGACATGTATGTTTATTTTGCATTCCGCATGTGAGATGAAGGTATATGCTTCGCATTATCATAGGTTTAGTATGAAATCATGTTAGGATATGTGGAAGCAAACTGAAACTGCAACATATCAAACAAAAATTGAAATTAGGTAATACAATTCTTGGTATTACGAGCAATATAAACATTGTTAAAATGTTATTTGGCAGTTTTCATTTTAAGAAACCAATTAAAACATATTGCGGATATGTGAACATAGTACGATTAATAAAAAAGTACGCGGGAAGTCTTTATCCTTTAACATACAAAATTCTATTATTGTTGCGTATAAAAATTGGCTTTCTTGGCAAAAATTGAAGCAAACTTAAGTATTCCTCAAGGAACGACGAGAAACATAAATTTGCAGTTTAAAAATACAAAAAAAAACTTAGACAAATTATGAAAAGGGATGACCGTGCTCTACAAGCACTTATTTTAGAAGATCGCTGAGTTTATGTTCCCGACTTGCCTGCTAAATGGGCAAATGCGATTGATAAACTGATCTTTAAAGACACTTGCCTGAGAAGTAAGAAATAAACAGATATGGGTTCTATAAGGTAAAACGAATATAACAATCTAAACTATAGTTTTTTTTACCTTCCGGCACCTTTCGGTAAGGAAGGTATTGTCTTTGGTCAAAAAATACGGTAGTGAGTTTTTGATGAATAAGCACGTTTTAGAGTTCCTAGAATACGATTTTATTTTTACGATGATGTCTGTATGTGGGTGTATGTATGTAGGTATGTATGTATGTATGTATGTGTGTGTGTGTGTGTGTGTGTGTGTGTGTGTGTGTGTGTGCGCGTGTGCGTGTGCGTGTGCGTGTGTGTGTGTGTGTGCGTGTGTGTGTGCGTGTGTGCGTGTGCGTGTGTGTGTGCGTGCGTGCGTGCGCGTGTGCGTGTGCGTGTGCGTGTGTGCGTGTGTGCGTGTGTGTGTGTATGTGTGTGTGTGTGTCTGTGTCTGTCTGTCTGTGATAAAAGTTTCTAATGCGATAAATCTAATACTACAATTCCAAAAATTATAATTCTTTCGTATTCCTCTTCGTTACATCCATGTAAAGAGCTGATTAGATTTTGGTTAAAATTGTTGAACCGGAAGTACCCTCATTTGAAGATTTTAACAGTTTTTCTTGAAAAAACTATGTTAAATATCATTTTTTCACATTTAATATTATTATAAATATTAAAGAATATTGTATTCTCTACATGATTTGACTGCATTTTATACTTCATATTAAATGGATATAGAGTTATAAAATTATAAAGATATTAAATTTCATAAATTAGCCAGCTATGCTAGTAACAGCTACTATATAAAGAAAATTCTGATTGAAACGATTAAAAGATGTCAGTGTCACGTGCAATTGACATATTCGTAGTATATTTATGTAACTTTCTGTATGGAATTTGCATAAAATACATACAACTGTCGAAAGGTAATGTACATACAAGAAATTCAGAATCTTTTGCAAGGAACTTTCTGTATGGATTTTATAGAAAATACATAGGCATTTACGAAAATTCTACCGGTAGATACCGCATCTACCGACTGTGTTCGAAAACACGAGTGGTAAAATGTTACCTTATTCGAAAATTGCACATTATCTACCAGATCCATCTACCGGAGTCATGAAGAATTTAATCTCTAAAAAGGTAATGATGCAAAGCGAAGCGCACGCGTTAAAAGTGGAAATGTGTTCAAAGTAGGACTCTGCTCAGTTTGTTAACTACGTCAAATTTCTAACCTGTTTCAATTTTTTTTTTCATAGGTTATGGATCTACCCTGTTTAACACTTGCGTTCTTAAAATATCGATTCCGGTTGCTATAACCTGATAAACAGCTGTTTACCGGTAGAATTTTCATAAATGCATCATATAACTGACGGAAGGTAATGTGCTGGCCATATCAGATTTTTTAATCTAGGCTATGGATAAAAATTGGGCTTACTATATGAATACATATAGTTACCCAGTACTATCTTTCTATTTTTATAATTCTAAAATAAATACTTTACTTAAGTATGTACTTATTTCGGCAACTTGCCGAAATTATTGTAAATTCAATTGCAAGTTTAGTTTGGTGCTTTTAATCTTTATACGAGTATATTTTTATGATATCCTGTTCTTTTCTGGGCTTGTTGTTTCTTCTCATCCAATTCTTTTCAATTCAGGTGCTATTTACAGTTCTTCAATTTGTGTTTTGTGTACTTCTTTGTTAATTTTGTCATTTCTTGATTATCCTTGAACTTTTCTCAAAAATCGTATTTAATGTTGATGTAGACCAGGATTCGTATATATGATTATTGGTTTCATAACTTTCGTGTTATCAGGGCGTTCCATTAGACCAAGCTATTACGTTCAAACATCTAGTTAATAAAATCTGGGACAAGCTAACTGCAAGGAATAATCTTCTTCGGAAATTAATCTGCAGCAAACGGGGAGCTCATCCACATACTATCAGAACATCAGCTCTTGCTCTTTCATGATATGCCATGTGCAGAATACTGTGACGATTGTAGAGCAATAACAAGTAAATAACCTTTTTATAAACTCTACTAATTTAAGGTTTCAGTTGAAATATTTTTCAACTCTATGTACAAAAATGGTCACTCAGCCGTGATGATATATTTATTTATTTTATTTATTTCAACGCTATTATATTTGTAATTCAAAATTCTGTTTAGAAATTAGTATCATTATCCAGCAACTATATGTTTAGTCTAAATGTCAGCGGTGTTCGCATTTATAGTGTTTACAATTAAGTATATAAATTATTGCTGGCCTACGTTAGTTGGTTATGGAGGCCATATGCACCCTGCAACTTCTCGGATATCACCTTACGAAGATGATCGTTTTTAGTTTTTTTAGTTGGTCTGTTTTTGACTCATATGTCGATAAGACATGCAGAGTTTTAGTTTGAGCGCATACTAGAAGCTAGTATGTGAAGTTACAGTGTAACTGTTTAGTTTATTTGTTTGGTTATGCGTTTGGTTATTCGTTTCAGATCTAATGTAAATAATTATAATTAATAATTATATGCAAATAAAAGTAATATAACATACCACCCAAATCCCCCTCCCCTACTTCCCCAAATAAAGCGTATTTAAATTATTGTATGCATTCGAAGTCTGATTACGTCCCGTAATATGTATTAAGGATGCGACAAAATCTCTAATGTGGGATGCAATATTAACAAAAGAATAAAAGAACAGGGCAATCGGTAAAAATTCTACCAACAAATTATGTATGTGTGACTGCGGGGTGCGGGTAACTAAGTAGAGGCGTATTCCATTTGCCACTTGCATCAGATCTAACTTGCACTTTCTGAAACTGTTCAAATATCTATCATTCCATTTGTCGGAATTACTTGGGATATTTTTTTTTCATCCCTACCATCATTATATGTCATTCGGTTCAGATGGAAGTGATACACCTTTTTCTGGAAGATAAGTTAGGTTAGATCGAGAAACGCGGGAGTTTATAGAAAATTTAAAATACTTCATAATAAATCAACTAGAAATATTTGTTCCAGCAAATAATACTACGTATATTATTGAAATACCCACATACATGATGGAAAAAGCAAGTTTAGATATTATTAAATGTATATTTTATTGATAAGAAGCCTGTTAATAATATGAAATATGTATATGTAACCTCATTTTTAGATCCTCTCTCTGTACAAAAATTGGTAGTGAAGCAGTTATTTTTTTAAATATTCAATACAGATTAGCTCTCATAATTTGTATCAATTATTAGTTACACTTGTATATTTCTTGTTCTAGTTGAACATATAATCTAAAACAAGTGAATTAATATTTATTTAAATTGAACTGATTTTTTAGAGTTGTTGGATTTAATCCAAGTGGTAAATGGAATACACCTTTGTATTATTATGATTATATAAGCTGTCTCACAACTCGCGCCCCAGACGAAACTGACACTTGCCGACGACAATAGGTTGCCAACAAATAGAAGAAAATAATTTGCGGCTGCTTGCATAACGGAGTTACAAGATTTTTTAATCCACCAATCCCGGAAGGATATCTTGAGGTGTGATGATATTATTACAAAATAAAACTGGTTGCTAGGTTTTAAAAATACTACTAGTGAGTTACAAAATTTGTTTGACTTACTGTAATTTTGACACTTTAGAGTTGACTTTTCACTGTCAACAAATTTTTATCGTACAGTGCTGCCTCTCTGGCGTTACGTCCACATTCTCCGAAAATTATAATTATTTCTAAGTAATCAGCGGCTGAATACATGGTAAGAATTTGCCTTTTTTTATTCACCTTGTCAAATTGGACACTGACATTTTTCGAAAACTACAGCCGCCCACACATTTTAAAGATTTTATTTGTATAAAACTCTAGTACACTATTATTCACGAAAGATGACTATTCAAGGTCATTTGTTCGAAGAAAGAATACACTTCACTTTATAGCAGTAGCTTAGCAACATTTTGTATTAGAAAGAGAAAGATTATTTGACCTATGTCTATTTAATTTATGTGGTGTGACAGATATACGTAAATAGTGGCATTACTTTCTAACACACTATAAATAATAACGACATTATGTCGTAGAATTACAGACACCTAATTGTCTACTACACTGCCCTCTTTGCTAATATTTACCCAGTGGCGTTGATGTTTAAATCAAATTATTATTCCTTGAACATAAGTGAAGAACATAAATCTTTCAGAAAGGCATTATTTAGAAAGAAACATAATTTTCAAATGAATTACTCTTAGTTTTTCATTTAAAATGTGTCCATAAATATTTTATGTTGCACGCCTATGCATTCGAAATGCAATGAAGTTATCTACAAGTAATATTATATCAGACGGCTCACAAATGACCTTGAATAGTCATCTTTCGTGAATAATAGTTTAACGTAAAATTGCGGCAAACACACGTTAAAGGTGTACGTCTCTGATTGGTCTTTTCTCGAATATCTTTTAAGCTAGATTTTTTTTTTTTCGAAATTATACATCCTTGTGCAGTCTCGTGTTTCCTCATTCGCTCTGGGGCGTGAGTTGCGAGACAACCTGTATATAAGATTAAAAAATGGTCTATCTGCTAACTTGCGCCGGCTTTAAAGAAGAATACAAGAATGAAGGTTACTTCTCTGCCAAGGTGTTGCGGACGGTTTTCCACTGGCGTGAAAAAAGGGATTTCCGGAGAAGGCAAGTCCTCACCGTTCTAGTTAATACAGGGTGACGCATCAGCCCTAATAACTTATAAACCTGAAGTGGCGATCATTTTGTATTTTTATTTTTTATATTTTTTATTTTTGTATCCTTCTCTCTGTGCATATTATATTTTATTATTATTTTATCGTTTGGATAATAAAAATTACTTTTGGAAAAAAATCTGTTTTCTATCTAGGGCTTGCATACAGCTATCGCCACTTTTTACCCTTTCCAATCTGAGTCAACGAACCGCATTGTTACCACTCACTACTGCACTGCCGATTGAATTTCAGCCAATTATACATTTATTTAAGATGTATAATCGGACAGATCACACATTGACAGTCGACGGGATTGGAAAACACTGCATATGGTTCAGATGACGTCAGACACCACTAGGATATGTGCACTAACCCCCTTGGTCACCAAATCCACCAATTTCTGTTTTTATTTAACAAAAGATATTCTTTATCCCATAGTATAGTTTTTCTGTAAGTATTTTATCTTTGATATCATTTTTTTGTTCCCATTTTCATTTGTTTCCTTCTAGATACATATTTAAATTTACTGTTTTATTATATTTTAAATACTTGTATTATAATGGTTGCAATTTCCTTTATTTTTCCTTTACTAAAAGTTCTTGTTTATGAAACTATAGTTTGTTAAAGAAACAAGAGAAATTGCACATAAAAAGTTTGGTGGGATAATTGTGAATAAAAAGCAAACTACAAGTAGTTAGAATCAGATTAATGTCTAATAATAAAATACTTGCAGGTGTTGTACAAGCTGGCAGGTGGATTAAAATATTAAAGCAACAAGGAAGTTTTATAATAATTTGTCGTAAGAACTAAGCGAAAAACAAGCAAGTAAAAAAATTGAGCAGCTTAACTCAAAAGAGATTAAATTTTTTATTAGCAACAACAGTTTTTACAATTTAATCTTTTAAGAGTACCTTTTAATTTTATAATTTTACTGAAATCTCTTGTATTGATTTCCGCTGAATTATTGTGCCAACTTCAAAGATAATGAAATAATGAGCAAAATCTTAATTGCTTTTACAAAGCAAAAACAAAAGCCACCATTGTTTTGTAAAAATGTGCCAATTGCGATACGCCTACCAAGCTTTTTTGTTTTCAAAGCCATTGTATTACAATAAAGAAAAAATGAGACAAAATATTTTTCAATAAAAGTACAAAAGCAATGGAAATAATACCTCGTGTATTCTGCAGCAGATCTGCTGAGGAAAATAAGAGAAAGAGAACGCATGAGATTGCTAGAGTTTTCGTACATTGAAACTGCATTTTCAGAATAAAAATCAGCTGGGAATAGGAAGATAAACACACATAAATATACCACATTAGAACAACAAACTCGCACATTTTATTTCTTTTCTTCACTTTGCTTTCTTCTCTGATACATACAAATTACTTACAAGAATTTATACTTTCCAAGTATAACATTTTACAACAGGACTTTAAGCATAAAATTCCAAAATAAATCTTAGTAGGTTCCTACTTATTTAGTAAATTTTAGGGTAGTGACTTTTCATTTTAATTTGAAGTGTAAATATAAAGTATTTAACTGTACGCGATACCTGGGCGACGGACAACTGGGCGAGTCACAATTGGCGTTCGTCAACTAGGCGATGGTTAGGAAGGTGAAAGTCATCTGAGCGACAGAATATTAAAAAATTTGCACGCTTAGCAGGCATTCAATTTGGTGTATTTTTGGCAATAGGATAAATAGTAGTTAAAAGAAAAAGACTCTGTCAACATCTAAAATTCTTATAAAGGAAAAGGGGACCCATTTATAAATCAAAGTATACGCTCATTATGGTACTGAATTCTGATTTTTTCGGCCACTATTGGAACTCATATAGCTTGCGCAAAAGATAACATGCGATAGCACGATGAAGAAAGAGAGATAATCATGTAGGTAAATGGTTATTTTTACAGTCCATGCAACAAGGTGAATGAATCTCCGCTCCCCTTAGTTCCGATTCGTGTGTACGAAAGATATTATTGGTAGATACTAGCGTACTAGCTTTATGTTTGAGATTGTACAATATAATTTCCCTTTTGTTTTGCCACAACGAATGCAACCTTGAAATGAATTCCTATCCTGGCTCTTCTGTACTTACCTTTAAATTATTTTATAAATATTTATGTCTTAATTTCTAGATAGCTTTATTAGAGCGAGGATTTAAGTTGCATTTGTCTCAAAATTACCTTGATGCGAGCAAATGACTTCGATTTCGAAGATTTAGAATGTTGCATTTAAAGTGATCAATTGAGCCCTTTCATATATGAAATATATTTATATCCAATCAATGTAAAATTTAATAAATATATCACTAATATTTTATTAATGCAAACTCGATACTCATAGGTATATTACCACACGTATGTTCAGGAATTAACAGGAGTACTATCACAATACCTCATGATTTTATCGATAAATATTTATTTTGCACGAATTTTTTGCTTAGCAACAAAAACCAAAGAAAACTGCATGGTAAATCCCGACTCCGAAGGAGGAGGGGTTTTACCTGTTGTCAGTTTGCTTGAGTGATTTTGCTTAAAAGCAAAAAAGAATGAGTGCTTAAAAATAAAAGTTTATCTGAGAAAAACAGAGAGCTAGTGTGGTATTTGGCGAGATAAATTCCAAAGACAACGCAAAATGAAACAATTAATTATTAAATTGTACAAATGCGAGAGAAAAATCAGCTGACGCCGGGGTTCGAACCCGGGACCTCCAAATCTCTAGTCTGGAGCTCTACCAACTGAGCTACGCCAACCCTAGCGTCAACTGAAACATTATCTCTCACTTGTATAGTTAAGTCTAATGTGGCATCGTATCAAAGACTTCTCTTTAAGAGCTATTGACAATGATTACGTCCACGAGCGACTTTGATAATTTAAGGATAATTATACCGATGGTTAAATTGAAGAGTGATGCTATAGAAGCGTGTAATTAAAGTATTACTACTAGGATAAATTGTACAAATGCGAGAGAAAAATCAGCTGACGCCGGGGTTCGAACCCGGGACCTCCAAATCTCTAGTCTGGAGCTCTACCAACTGAGTGCTTAAAAATAAAAGTTTATCTGAGAAAAACAGAGAGCTAGTGTGGTATTTGGCGAGATAAATTCCAAAGACAACGCAAAATGAAACAATTAATTATTATTTTATTTTTAAACTTCAAATATTAATTAACTGTCACACTGACAATTACAGACAATAACTGTTCATTTTCTTGGTAGCGGAAATTTATCTGGGTAACGAAGTTTTATCAGTATAATACTGTTCCCATTGGTTGAATTTTCAAATGTTTTGCAGTCGTTGGAATTTATCGAATATATTGTGTTGCCATGAAACGTATTATTTTGGAATATCACGGCTCCAAAAGAAGAGTGTTATTCTAAAATAATATGTTAAGTGTATCAACACAATATATTTTGATAATACCGAAGACTAGTGATATTTGAATGAATAAATTTGATGACAAAAATAAAATAAAATTTTTGACGTTTGTTGATAAATAAAACAACATATTCACTGGTGGTTACTTTTGAGATATTACATTTGGGGCCAAGGGAATGTACAAAAGCGATTATACCACATTGTCAAAGTTATATTCGCTTATCAATACATGTTAACTAAGTAAAATTCTTAAATGTCATTGGCTGAATTAATTATGAATTGTATAATCCCTCCTATACTGTAACTCAAACGATAACATTCATCGATCGATAAAAAATTCTAGCCAATAATTATAGTAAACACTGAGTACAAAATGAAACCGACAGATGATTCATTTATTTTTATTTATCAAAAATTATTATTGATTAATAGAGTTAGAGAATAGGGGCAAATATATTTGTACAAAAAAATTACGCATCACTGTGTTCATCAAGACAACTCTGCGTTCGAGTTATGGTCCTATTGAAATGCGCCAGATATAATGTTGTATTTTTGTTTTTTATAATTATTGTATCTGGGATACGTATTAAATATTGTTAATTTATTGCTAAAACTATAGTGTATTTAATATACTTCTTTGTTTATTATAAATAATTTGTATTTGATAAAATTTAACTACAAAAAAAAAATCTGTACACTTTTCATTGGTCCAATTCATAGGCGACTGGACTGGTATAAAGAAAAATCGGTATTTTTTTCAAATATTATGATGTTAGTTAAGCATCCGCAAAATTTAATGCGATAGTATTCTATTATTATCGTATTTCAAGTACTTTGTTTCGAATTTATCGACCGGCTAAATGCGTTAGTCGTAAAAATACCAAAATAACAGATGCCTGATAAATAGATAATTTGATCAGTTTTCCTTAAGAAATAATACGTATTTAGTGCTGGTTTCATCCTTGGATAAACTGTCACTCAACAGTTATCCTATAGATAGGGCTCCTCGGAGGACTTTTATGTGCACTATTTCGAATTAGTCACGAAACAACCAGTGATGATCAATTAATTTAAATGTATATTTTTATAAAATTATTAGAAATTTTGTACTTACATAAGTACATACTAATAGGTAAATAAAAATTAATTAACAACTTTGTAAAATAATGTTGGATTAGTAATTCGAAAAATATGTACTTAAAAATAAAGGTGACATACATGATGAAGTTTGTACAATTTTCTTTTATAAAATAAATGCAGTTACGAAATATTTTACTGTCTGAATTTATGATTTTCTATAAATAATTATACTACTTCCTAATCCGGTTTTAGAGTTTTATATTTTAAGGATGCAGGCGCAACAGACGTCGATTCGATGCTTACATCTAGACGTCTGGAACGCAGATGTCCTATGCAAACGCCTGTAAGTCTTTATGGGCGTATAAAACAACGTTCTAGTTAATCATAATTAGATAAACTTTCCAGCCAAATTGACAAGATGTAAAATTTATGCTTTTATATTATCTAAACCCAGAAAGAAGTTTATTTTTATACTCAAAATTAATAAGAACTTTTTTATGCAACAGTAATTTTACCCACATGATTTCAGTATTCACTAAACTGTTTTGTTGAAATGGTTTAAATGAAAATAACGAAACAAACTTTCAAAGTTTTAACTATCGTTACGAAGCAACAATCGTAAAGGTAAAATAAAATATTAAATGTTTTAATTTTAATATTACACGTTTCTCTGAAAACGGGTGACATTCATTGCGTAAAAATGTTGATATTTTGTAACTAATAGAAAAGAACTTGAAATTAAAAAGATTATATTATAATTCTGAAAGATAATCTTCACACCCTTAAAACAGTTGCACTTGCCTAACCTGAATCATTTAAATAAGTAAATATATTCTCTGAATAATAATGACATTTTCTAGCACGCTTATTGATTCAAGAATGAGCAGCATTTAAAAACGATTATTGGTAACATTTTATTATTTGGGATTGCTAGGTATAGGTACTACATTAAATCCAAATTACCAGGCACCGAACAAAAAACAAAAAATCATTGTAATGAACCTAATTTTTCTATCAAAAATTTCTCTTAATAGAAACTGTCAATAAATAGATTAAAATTATAAATGATATTTGCGAATTCTATTTGTAGAACCAGGAGTAAAAAGGATGGATGTCCATATTCTAGTAAAATGAGATGATTTACAAATAGATACATAAAACAATGTATTCTATGAGTAAATTTCACTTCCAAATTAAAATTTAAAAAATTAGAAATGCAATGCGATTTTTTGACAGCCATGATTATAATGTCATAAGAACATGGAAAATGATTCGAATTTGTTCATACAATTAAATTTACCTCCAAATTAAATTTACCTGGACCTTTATGAAACTGGCCCTGAAGGTGCAGGGATGAACAGGGCCACTAGGAAATTGGGAAATTCCCGAGAGGCTGCAACTTGTAGGAGACCGGTAGGCCTAAGCTTATTTTTTTGCAGTATAAATGCCTTTAAAAAATCTAAATAATTTTATGCCCATTTCTACTAGGATTTCAAGGAAAACAACTAAAAGGTGGATTCCTTGTAGCTACTCTTGGTTTTTGTAACAGAGACATAGACATGCTTCTGAAAAATGTATGTTTTTACACCCAGTTTTCCCTCGATTTCGAGAAACAAACAACTAATTTGATGCCAGCAGATACTAATTCCAAGGGTTTAAGCAATGATTTAGAATACGTTCTAAAAATAACGGGTAAAAAACTTTCTAATGACGAAACAGCTTTAGAACATTTCTGAATTGAGAAGCAAGAGATAATAAAAGATCTTGGTTCAGGTACCCAACAACAAAATTTATAACGCAGATAAATACGAATTAGGGTGGCGTTGTTTCCCTGACAAGACTTCGGTTCATGCTGACGAGATTGAAGCACCCAAAAAAATTACTTTATGCTTTGAGAGGCAATCATAAGCATTTAAAAAAACAGCTTTCACAATCAAAAAAAAAAAAAAACGAATGGATCACTAAGGAAATTTTCTAAGATTGGTTCTATATAGAGTTTGTGCCGAGTGTAAAATAAGATTATGGTAGAATAAATTAGAACAAAAAGAGATTCTTACTGTAGATAACGCGTCTGATCATCAAAGATGGGGAACTTTCAAATGACGATAACCAGATTAGTGGCTACCACAAATTTAACCAATCTATGGATCAAAACGTAAAACAAAACGTTAAAATTTGTAAATAAATGCTTCTAAAGGTATTAATTCAAAAAGATACATTACACAATGTCTAAAAATATTCCGTTAAAAGCTACTGTTTTTACAATGGCTGAATTCTGGGCTCAAGTTTAAGTCAAGCTGATTAAAAGTCGTGGTATAAGTTGATCAGAAGATGATAGTGTCTGGGAAGAAGATGGTGTTGCTTTACACTTTACAGCATTTGATCAACTAAAAATAAGAACTTGTAAACATGATTAATAGAGAAGAGAAGAAAATTCCTGGATTGCAGTCAATAAAAATTTATTTAAATCGGCCTCTACCGGTTTCGGCAACACATTTGCCTTCTTCAGGAGCTATAAAAATTGTACAACGGATTCATTTGTGTTTTACAGTGTGCATTACAATTCTAACTTACGTGATTTAGTTTATTTTATGTATGTAAATGTAACATATTAAAATTACAAAAATAACAGGTACAACACACATTTGGACGTCACAGTTAAAAAAATAAATAAATAAATATAATAAGGTACTCTAAAGTCGTCAAAATTATAAAATTTGTAAAAAAGTTTACACCCTTTGAAAAATTTTAATTAAGTTTGAACATGTTAAGTTCCGAATGATTAATAGAATCAGTTTCACAAGTGAACCTTTCGATGAAATAAAAGTATGTAGAAACATGTGTTTAAATTTGAGTAGTTTAGAAGTAAAATTTAATCATAGATTAATTTGTTTTATGAAATAGGGCCATAGACATAAATAAATAAAATTTTGAATTAAAATAAAGTTATTTATTTTTTAATAATGTTCCCAAAATTTGAAAAAGATCGAACTACAGATAACTTATACATTACTGATATATATATATATATATATATATATATATATATATATATATATATATATATATATATATGTAGACTAAGGAGAGGCCGGTTAGGTTCTTATTTTCCCGGGCCGGTTCAAAGAGCCAGTCTATCCCTGTGAAGGTGCGCTTTCAAATGGTATATTTAAAGAAGGCAAAAATGGCCCTAAAATACAGGAGCTAAAATGGATGGTGGCCCAAGCATTTTTTGCTTTGTAGATTCGGTAGGTAAAATTTTGTAACATTCAACTTTCTTTCCCCTGACTCATCATTTGTAATTTACTTGTTTTAAAATTAAAATCACATATATGATAAATTTTATAAAGAAAACAGAAAACACTGGTATCGCCAATGCTATTGCAAATCTTGTTATGGACGCATTGTTTGGATAACGTTTGCAAATACTTCCCTTCAACGTACTGTTCATCAAGGTTAAAGAAACTGTAGCTATTTTTAATACACCTTCAATTCACTGTTGAACAAAAGAAAATTCGTTGCCTACCCTTCCTAGATACGTTTATAATTATAACGGAGAACTCCATTCGAACAAAATGGAAAGCCATTGCTGGTGCTAGATACATCACTATCAGTCAAGACATCTAAGGTTTCAATTGTTGAACGTTGATAAAAACCTAAAACAGCGAGCAGTAAAACACTCGGGATGCCCATGACACGCGGAAAAGAAACATAACCTCAGCAAGTGAATAACAATATTGGACCACGTGCGCGGAAGAAGTTTTATGCGATGCCGAACGTAGAATGTTTGGCACCAAATTTAAATAAAATGCTAAGGCATAAACTTAACGTTGATATTACATGTAAGCCCATTTCGACAGTAGGCATGCTGTACAGTGAACTTAAGGACCCATCGGGCAAGAACTACAAATCAAACGTGGTTTACAAGGTTCATTGCTGCACTGATAACTGCAAAGCCCCACACGTTGGGGACCAACCGTTATTCGAAAAATCCAGATGAGCGAACATCGCAGATCAACACAAAACAACACGGCGGCCACTGGGCTGAACACTCCAATATATTAAAACACACTTTTGATTTGGATAATTTGAAGATTTTGGAAGGAAAACGAAATTATTCCAAACGTATGTTTCTAGAAATGTTGCATATCAGAGATGATTGAAACAACATCAATGCATGAACTGATATACAGGGACCTAACAGAATACTTATATTTTGGTGTACTGGTGAAGTTCAAAAAGGAAAAAGCAAATTTCAGCCCAAATTGTTTCAATTATTGCCTTACATTTTATTTAATTTCATACAACAGCGCTACACGTTCATTGGTGGACAGACAACCAATAATAGTCCGTAGTTATGATGTCACCGCAGAACCTTAGCGTCGATACCTTTGATGTTTCGGTAGCAAATTTTAAGTAGTGGTCATGTTTTAGGAATACCTTTCAGCAGCAAATTCAAACGTGAAAGAATGACCGTTATAATATGAAACTATTTCTTATTAGTAATTTCAAAGCATTAAACTTGTTAATTCCCCCTGAAATACAAAAATAGACTTTCTTTTGTAAAATAATAAATAAAAGAGTAAAATAATATAGGCACATTTAGAAATTTTAATAAATTATATAAAAATACAAAAAAATATAGTTAGTTAACAAGATAATAATTCGTATAAATACTAATCATGCCTTTCGTTGACTTAAAATTTCTATTTATATATTTCAAAGTATTAAACAATCTAACCCTTGCATATAATTTAATTAAACAATTTATAGGGAACTCTACACATGGATGACTGAATTTTGGAAATTTTTTAAATATACTTATTATTTCTTGTAAAATATTTTGTTTACAGGCCAATTCATGGAAGTTTTCTTCGAAGTAATTTTCAGAATTATTAATATAATTCGTAACTCTGTAGCCGGTGAACATAACCTTTGGAGATATCAGAAGTATTCATTGCTACCAAAACAGGAACAGCTAGACTACTCAGTCTCGTTTTCGTAACTTTTAAATACACTCTATAAGTAAAATTGTCGCTGCATATTCTAAAATTGCGAAGGGATGAATGATTTAATTGTTTTAAATCGTCTCTTTCAGTGGCAACAATCCACAGTTGTAATCTGTAAAAAGATAATAAAATAATTATGTATAACTGAATATTACTAAACTATCCAAATCAGTTGGAAATCGAAAATATCTTCTATTATCACCGGGTTTCTCGATGAATTAGTACAATATTTCATTGCACATGCAGCACATCAGTTATTGTGTCTCACTCGGATACAAAAACTCTAGAAGCCTCTTGTACCGAAGTGTACAATTCATTAACAACCTGGTTTAACATTAATGAATAATTTTTGAACGAAAATAAAACTAAGTACATTAGATTTCATAATCAATTGAATAGAAATGACATGAATATTAAAATTAGTAACAGTACGGTGCAAAGGGTGAGTGACACAAAAATTTTGGGTTTACATATGAATGAACATTGTTTGTGGAATGACCATTGCCATCATATTATTAAAAAACTAAATTCCACATGGTACTTAATTAAAAATGTTAAAAATATTCTTAATACAGAGCAGTTAATAACGCTATACCATGCACATGTTGGGTTTGTGTTAAATTACGGTGTTTCTTTATTGGGTTTCTCTCCAATGGCATCGGATATATTCATTTGCCAGAAAAAAAAAATAATTAGATGTATTGCTGGAGTCCCGCAGTCAACTTCATGCAGAAGTTTATTCAAAAAATTTTATATTTTAACATTAGCTTCTGTATTATTACTGGAATTGTGCAAGTATGTCTATAAACCATAAATTTCTAAAAATATGGATTTACACAAATACAATACAAGGAATAAACAGGACTTTAGATTGCCTTGCAACAGATTAAATATAGGAAGAAAATTTCCTCAATATCTAGGTCTAGATGTTTTTAATAAATTACTACCCAAAATTAAAAATTGTAGTAACTTGAGAACATTCAAGCAAGCTGTCAAAATATTTTTAATTAATAATTGCTTTTACTCTCTAGCAGAATATAACAATTTCAATAATGAAATTTTGTAATTAATATTTATGCTTTTATTTTGTAATATATGTATGTTTGTATCTGCTTCTCGAGACCTTTTCAACACATGTACAATATGTCGAGTGAAATAAATATATTGCTATTATTATTATTTACACCTTTTTTCTGTTTCAACATGATAGAATACAAATAAACTAATTTTAGTCTTAAAAAATCTGATGTGGCCAGCACATTACCTTCCGTCAGTTCTATGTATTTTGTACAAATTTCATACAGAAAGTTCCTTGCTAAAGATTATATTTCTTGTACTTTACCTTCCGGCAGTTTCATGTATTTTATGCAAATTCCATACTGAAAATTTATAGCAAAAGATCCTATATTTTCAGTAAAATTATAAGATAAACACACTATGTCAATTTCACTTGACACTGACATCTTTCAATCAAAATTTTCTTAATATAGTAGCTGTTTCCATAGCTATGGCTACTTTATGAAATTTAATTTCTTTATAATTTTTACCTTCCGTCACCTTAGGTAAGGAAGGTATTGTCTTTGGTCAAAAAATTCGATGATGAGTTTTCAATCAATAAGCACGTTTTAGGGTCCCTAGAATACGAATTTACTATTTTTACGATGATGTCTGTATGTGTGTGTGTGTGTGTGTGTGTGTGTGTGTGTGTGTGTGTGTGTGTGTGTGTGTGTGTGTGTGTGTGTGTGTGTGTGTGTGTGTGTGTGTGTGTGTGTGTGTGTGTGTGTGTGTGTGTGTGTGTGTGTGTGTGTGTGTGTGTGTGTGTGTGTGTGTGTGTGTGTGTGTGTGTGTGTGTGTGTGTGTGTGTGGATGTGTGTGTGGATGTGTGTGTGTGTGGATGTGTGTGTGGATGTGTGTGTGTGTGTAACAAAATTTTCGTCTGCGATAACTCTAATACTACAGTTACAAAAATTATAATTTTTTCGTATACTTCTTCGTTACATCCATATGAAGAGCTGATTAGATTTTGGTTACAATTGGTCAACCGGAAGTACCATCATTTGAAGATTTTAACAGTTTTTCTTGAAAAAACTATGTCAAATATAATTTTTTCACATTTGATGTTATTATAAATATTAAAGAATATTTTATTCTCTATATGATTTGACTGCATTTTATACTTAATATTAAATGGATATATAATTAAATAAACAGAGAAGCCGCATTAAAAAAACAATCTGATGTGGCCAGCACATTACCTTCCGTCAATTCTATGTATTTTGTACAAATTTCATACGGAAAGTTCCTTGCTAAATTAAATATTCTATTTCTTGTATATTACCTTCCCGCAGTTGCATGTATTTTATGCCAATTTCATACAGAAAATTATTATTTTGTGACGTTTTCTATATACAGTGTAATGTATCTGCAGAAATAAAAGATTTATTATTATTATTTCTTGTACATTACCTTAAAGCAGTTGTATGTATTTTATACAAATTCCATACAGAAAGCAAAAGATCCTATATTTCCAGTAAAAATTATAAGACAAACACACTGTGTCAATTTCACTTGACACTGACATCTTTCAATCAGAATTTTCTTAATATAGTAGCTGTTTCCATAGCTATGGTTACTTTATGAAATTTAATTTCTTTATAATTTTTTAACTCTATATCCATTTAATATTAAGTATAAAATGCAGTCAAATCGTATAGAGAATAAAATATTCTTTAATATTTATAATAACATCAAATGTGAAAAAATTATATTTATAGTTTTTTCAAGAAAAACTGTTAAAATCTTCAAATGATGGTACTTCCGGTTGACCAATTGTAACCAAAATCTAATCAGCTCTTCATAAGGATGTAACGAAGAAGTACACGAAAAATTATAATTTTTGTAACTGTAGTATTAGAGTTATCGCAGACGAAAATTTTGTTACACACACACACACATCCACACACACACACATCCACACACACACACACACACACACACACACACATACAGACATCATCGTAAAAATAGTAAATTCGTATTCTAGGGACCCTAAAACGTGCTTATTGATTAAAAACTCATCATCGAATTTTTTGACCAAAGACAATACCTTCCTTACCTAAAGGTGACGGAAGGTAAAAAGACTGGTTATGAAAAATAATATGCCAAAGAATGCAAAAACAACGAAGATAAACAAAAGCACAAGCAAGGTCTCTCTTCTAACTTTACCACATGCGTTTGACGTTTGACAGGTGAGAACATAAGCTTCGTCGAAATTATTTACATATCCGTTTACGTAATCCAATTAAAAATGAGGCCAACAAATATAGATAATTATTATTAAAATATAAGCATGTCTCCTACTTTCTTATTATGTAATTGTTTACTTTTTTTTACTCTTTGTTATTCAAATTTTCAATTGCAGAAGCCTCCAGAACATTATTCTTTCTATTAATTTTTCCGCCGTATTTTAGGAATACCTTTATTATGCGCAGCAAAATGCGCACATAGTGTCCCTACTGGTTGTTTCCTATACTGTGCTTCCAGCTTAGTTCCAATTTATTCGGTTGTCGTTTTTAAGAGAAAAAGGGTGTGTGCTTTTCGAAGGTATTCTGTGTATATGAATTGTAACAATTTGTAAGATCTTACTGTAAGTGTGTTTATGTCCATGTTAGATTGTATGTAATATTTTGTGTATTAAATGTTATGGACCTTGAAGAAGGTGCCAGTGTGCATCGAAACGTCGGTGTTGTAAGAAGAATAAATGCTGTTTGTCTGAGATTTCGAGTAATTGTTAACACATCCACATCACTGTCGAGATATTTCTCACATTAAAATCACATTCTAGATATTGAACAATGACTGAAGTTATTGATATGAATTACTCCGTACATTCCTAAATATTATGCTATTCAAGAAAGGGTTAAAAAAACAATAGTACTAGTAGGGATTAAATTCTAAGCTTTGAGTGTAACCCAATTGATTAGCCTATCTAATTATGAGCCCATATAATAAATAATTTAATTATTGGATCGCCAAAGTCTATTGGAGGTTGTAATTAGTTTGTAGTATGTGACAGTTACAAATTTATGAAAAGATGTCATTGTTAGTGAAGTATTTAACAAAGAAAAGTAAAAAATTATGATGAATGATGAAGAGAAAGAATACATCTTTCTCTTTTTGCTGCCTTTCTTTCTTTCTTTCTTTCTTTCTTTCTTTTTTCAATTCCATTTCGTGTCCCATATATCCTTCTTAATTTACGTAATACAAGCTAACACGTTTCATTGTATCTCATTATAATATTTGGGAGTCGTGCATATCATTTCCATGTCTAATGGCATGAAATGTGTTTCTGCAATGAAAGTTGTGGTCTACTTTGATTTATTAGATCGCTCTTAATTAAAATGTTTCCTTAAGTACCAGTGACGTAAACGGGTTAGTTACTATTCAAGATATATAAAGGAACAATGAAAAATATATTTCCACGCGTATAAAAGCTAACAGGATTTTTTATATTAATTTGAATTAAAATATAAAGCATGTTTAGACTACTATTACACTTAGAAAGAAGTAATTATCTTTAGAGACGTATTCTATTAGCGTTTTCTATTTACATATTTAGTTTTGCACTTAGTGCAGGTAATGGCGTTATGCTAGGCACTACTTGTAACACCACAATACGTAGAGCATTTTAAATAAAACATGTTACAAATTCCATTGCAAGTTTGTTAGCTGTCACTGTCAAATAGAGACGTTATGCACATCCGCAACTGTATATTTATAAACGTTCATTTGCAATAATTCTTCTATTATTGACAAACCTAATTTTTTATATTCATTGTAACTTACACAGATACTTTTCAAAACTCATAATAAATATTTATATGAATATAAAAGACTACACTGACAAAAACTGACGATCGTAGTAAGTGCGAGAAAGTGTGCACTCAGTAAGATTCTGTTCACTCGAAAACTATAAATGAAACTTGTAAAACTCAGCTAGTGCACACTGATTATATAAATGAAAAACTAGTAATGCTTTCCATGCAAAAAAGTTCGCATTAAATATACAATAAATGTAAAACGAAAAGTATCTTATAAATGTCTTGGTATTCTAAATATTTTGTTGTAACTTGTAACTCCTTTAAAATAAAATATATATTCACGTGTCCACTCATTTTCATTCGTCTGTTGCAAAATTTATCTCTTATTTTATTATCATTTGATACAGGATTCATAATACATGAGATGAAAAGAGACTAAATAAAAAAAAATTAGTTGGGATCTATGTGCATGTTTGACGCGACTGCACATCACGCTTCAACGAGTAAATTAAATTTAACTAAATTTGCAATAAATGTTTCCAAGGAATCTGTATTAATCAAATTGTTCATTTTATTTGGAATAAAATTTGTTTAATATCAAAAAGTCAGTGCGAAACGACAATAATTCGCAATTGGCTAAGAGGCTATATACTGTTCTACCCAATGCGGGATTATCACACGTACGCACGTATATGCAACCTGTCACACATTTTCTGCAACTTCAAACGTTTCGTGTAACTTTTGACGTATGACAGTGCTACAATTTTCCTGCAACTAGTTTTACATCTTGTTCGAAAACCTCGTCGAAAACTAGTCACACGTATCTGCAACTATCAAGATATGCATGCGTAGTAAAGGAGCTGAGGGCGTAAAAATCCCTAAACTGTTTGACATTTGTTTGTATACAGCTGGTAAACAACACGAAATATTTGAAAATGGCTGGAGGAGCTGTAGTTGAAATAAAATCAGACGATTTTTTTCAAACTCCGATTGATCTCGTAAGAAAATAAGAAGCTCTGTGGAATACGAAACATCCATATTTTAAATAACTTAGTAGCAGCTAATAATTTGTTGTTCATTTCTGATATTATTAATCTAAATATAAATAAATGATTCAAACTTTAAAAAATGACAACAGGAATTAAATATCATGTGTACCAACGTCGAGATTAAAAAAATTCTATATTTTTTGCAACTTTACATTCGTCTGATAACTGTTGTTAAAACAGTTGCAGATACGTGCATACATCTGATACCCCTTTAGTTGTGTTACAACCACAGTGTCGTGCAAGTGTGAACGTGTCCATAAGAAAAGATTAGCTGCTTGCAGTAATTATAGGTGAGTGGTAGAACTCGCAGTCATTCTAATATTATACAGGTATAGAGTGGTGTGGATCATCAGATGCTTGATTGATATATTATACACTGCTTGTGTATTTAATATGCACAGTATATGATACATTTGTATTATTTATTTGTGGCCGCAAACATATGTAGTAGATTCCAAATTATCCGAAGAGATGTCTGGGGCAACTCTGGGTCTATAGAGCTATGTGCTCTGAGTTGTGAGAAACACCAACTGAGAGGCTGAGATTACGAGAACGTCTGCGACGTAAAGGATAAACCTGGTGTTTATCATAATAGGTCTAGGACCTACACACGTGTGATAGGAAGCAAAACTCTCATAATGGGTCTAGGACCCATTGACCTCTAGGAGGTTGAGTTCTGGGAATGGGTTTTAGGCCGCATTTAATATGCGGAGCGCCTTCCCAAGTCTGGGACTTGAAAGCAACCTTATTCTTGCCCCCCCCCTCTGTATTATTAGATGATAATGCACGCCTGTGATAATTGTTGTAAATTGGAATGACAATGCGTATTTTATCCCACTTAGGGGAACGCGTCCAGTCAGTCGCAAACAAATTCGCGTGTGTGGAAGAGGACGCCGATAACAGGTCAAAAAGGAATGTAAATTGTATATATTAGATTAATGCATGTATTATCGCCTATATATTCTAGTTAAATAATAAATGAAAAAAAAAACTATATCTTTTATTTTTATACAGTACAATTAGTTTTCCCAAAAATGTTTATTTTTATGTTGAAAATATCAGAATAAACTTATATGTGAATAATTTTTGTTAAAATAATTTATATCAAAATAACTGCACGTTGAATTAGTCTTATTTATTTTTGTTTTAGGAAATCATAAAATGGATTTTTCAATAACAAGAAAGTTTAGTTTTAATCACTCGAATCCATAATAATAATTGTACATTTCACGAAAAGGACATTCAAGAAGCAGGAGTCATTGGGTAATTTGAAAGATTTCCGCCACCTGAACAAAAAATTCCATTCATGTCATGTAACTATTTATTTACTTTTACAAAAAATACCAACATTAACATCGCCTAACACGCACAGAATTCATCGCCAAAAACTCAGGTGTTTTAAAACAGAACACCTCATTTTTTATTATTTAAATAATTCTTCGTTAAAAAATAGAGGTACCTAGTTTGTGTTGAGAGATGACAGATTTTTAGTAAAATGGAGAATATATAATTGCATATAAATTGCATTTATTTACATTAAAATTAATATAAGTGGACCATGGTGGATAAAAAAGAAAATTATATTTAGTATCTATTTATTATTTGAATAAATTTGTATAATTTACTATCATATTATATGCAAAATACGAAGTGAACAGAAATAGAAAATATAATATAAATATAAAACAAAACGTTTATAACCAACTAAATTAGACTTATAAACTAATATGTACTAACACATGCAATACATATGTTTTACATAACCTACCCCTATTTTTCAACGAAGAATTCATTTATATAATAAAAAGGGGTTGTTCCATTTAAAAACCTAAGTTTTTTGTTCTTCACGGTAACGTAGAAATTACATTTTTGAAAAATTGTCGATTATTAATTTATATTAGTGTAAACAAAAGCTTTCTTTATAATTTTTTTTAACAGATTATAGAACTTCAATTCCATTTTTAAAAAATCGAGTGATAAAGAAATGGTTTCTTACAGAAAAAATCAAAAAGAGTGAATTTTGCCGGGAGTGGTTGATCATGAGGTTTATATATTGTTTCGTATTTAAAACTTTCCGCGGAATTCAATGGTAAAATAAAAAGTATAGCATTCTATTTAAAATAAGAAAGTTAGGGTCTACTTCCAGTTGAACCGGAAGTGCTACTGCTTTGAGAATATTTCATTTGAAAAAGTCATGTCGGAAAACCCCTAAATACCAAATTTCGTAAAATAATATTGAGTAGTTTTTAATATAACGATAGCGTAAGCTCGTTCTGGGACACTCTGTATCTTTGTTAGCGATTGAAATTATTGGTGATTATGTAATTATTTCTAATAAATAGTGCTTACTTTTACAATTTTATTTCTTTTTGTGCCGTTTCCGTTTTAATATTTTAAAAAGAAAAAGTTCTGTTATGAATACAGATGAAGAGAACGTACAGTCGGTGACATGAAAGAAAGCTGTTGCGGTAATATGTGAGCACTGAAAGCAAAGTAAAGATTTATCAAATACGGAACTGAAACGCGGTTTGAAAATGAAAAAACCAAACAACTCCAAAGAACCACAAAAATGTTAAGAACAATAGTTGGAAAAACTCGAAGAGACCAAATAAGAAATAAAACCATCCGTGAACAATGTAACAAAACTAATATAGGGGCCTTTTCTATATCTCAGTGGTTAATATTTAACCTGTTCGTTCGTTCAGCAATTTTATTAAATGTTTAATTTCAGTGTAACAATATTTTAATGTACAGTCACTTTAGTTTTTGTGACGAGACCATTTAAGCTCCCAAGTGTCAGTTACACCTATTCAACTTATTCTTGGAAGGTCCAGTTTGGGTATTTTTCATAATCCATTTCAGGTGTTCAGCATACATCTGTTCCAAATTCCACATTTCTGCATTTGTACGCTGACCTTGAGCTATCTCGTCGCTCTGTGCTATTCCTCCTCTTCCACTCACCTTTCTGGTGGGGGTTGTTTCTGATTTTTGATTCTTCTTGTCTAGTTTTAAGTTAGTTAGTGACTTAGTAACAGCTACTCAAACAGTTAACATCAACCTTTGTTATTTATCCGTTCGTATAGTTTTAGTAAGATTTGTTATTTCGTGTGTTGTATTTAAAATAAAACCTTTAAAGACAGTGAATATTTTAATTTTGAGAAAACTCGACACACCCTCAACATAACCAGTGGTTAAATATTAACCACTGAGATACAGAATACGCCCCATAATCAGTTTTACTAGAACAAGAAGACGAAATTGGGAAGCATACATATCAAGAGCGGACAAGGATGATAAAAAGAGGTCGTGATCAAATTCCAAGAGGAAAGAGAAGCGTAGGAAGTAGGAAGACCTAAGAAACGTTGGTTACAAAGTATGCAATCATCGGTAGAAAGTGAACAAACCCCATAGTGTAAAGAACAGCAGATGCCTAACCGTAAGAAGAAGATCTGTCAAATAAGAAGGGAAAACTTATTTCGTATCGCAAAATTATTATTATTATTTTTTTTTTTTTTGAGAAATACACCCCAATTTTAGACATATCATAAACTTGGTATTTCTTTGAATAGTTCTATTTTCCCGCTTGATGTCACATGCTAAATTTGAGTTGCCAATGCATGACAATGACAAGTCATAGTAAAATATTTCTAATCGTAGTGCCGCTTTACAGAAATCCTGCTAGCATTTAACATTTCTCAGACCAATTTTCTTTCGTGTCACCGACTGTACATAGTACGTATGTTTGAATATGAATATTTAGCAAAAATTCTTTACTGTATCAACGTTTTATTTTTCGTATTATATCCGGTGCATAAATTTTTGTGTGTACAGTTCAGTAAATGTTGTAAACTATTCGTCCATAATTATGAATTTTTCATCTAAAAGTTTTTGTGATACTCGAAAATTCAAAGTGAACTTTATATTATAAAATAGTTTCCTCTTGAATTATAAATTCTTTGGTATAGAGCAAGCTTATTAAATCTGTTCAATAATTTATACTGAAATTGTAGGGAATAAATGTATTTGAGGAAATCTTTGCAAAGAATTTGTTCGTAGTGTACGTAAACGACTACGAGTACGTCCATAGATATTTTTAAAGTACATAGATTTGCAAACATATTTTGGATAAGTAAAATAAAAAGAATGAAATGTGAAATAAAATTGTTCATATAGGAAAGAAAGAATATTTTTAATGAAAAAGAAAAGTGAGAAACAGCAAAAACTGAGTAACTCTATAACAGTCTAAAATTTAGAATAAAAATAACAAATTGTATTAAATTTCCAGACAGAACGACAGAAGTGTCCAGACATTTGCATTGTAAGTGCGACGTGCGTTAAACTTAAACCCCTGCTGATTATGTTCAAAAGAGAGTGACAAGATTATTTTTTCAGTTGATTGATATTATAATTTACATTTGAGAATGTGGATCATTTTGTTCGACTGCTAAATAAAAGTATAATATATATATATATATATATATATATATATATATATATATATATATATATATATATATATATATATATATATATATATATATATATACATATATTAGACAAAAATGTTTCAAATAAAAGTTGCAGATAATTAAATTCTACACCTAAATTACTAAACAGATTATATTTTTTAAAGTTTGTTAAATATTAATAGAATTTGAGAAAAACGGCATTTAAACTTCTGTGACGTCATCTGTGCGAAGCAATACAAGCAATAAGTGTATACTTCTGTTGCCTAATTGCGGAATGAATGAGGAATATGCAGTTTCATACTAGTTAAACTTACAGTAATTGAGGAATCGTCCTGACTAAATTCCAACAGTAAATTCACACCCGTAGGTATACACACATGCGCATACGCACATGCACACGCACATGCGCTTACGCACATCACATGCACACGCACATCTACATTCAGATAAACTCACGATCTCACATTCGCGCACTTTCCTACAGTACGGTACACGAATCATGAGCTGAGGGGCAAGGAAAAGAAATACTTTCATAGGCGTCATCAAAAAATAATTATTATTGTAAATCAAAACAAATAAACTTATTTGGTGACACTCATGATTCTAGCTAGTATAACAAGATAGGACCAACCAATCACATAGATTAACTGTCAATTTTAGAAAGACTACGTAACTTTAAAACTTATTTGGGCAACAGTTACGTGTTATATTAAGTAAGCGCAACGTAAATTAACTGTATTTTTGTTACAAATGAGAATGAAGTACTCGATGTTTTGTCTACTCTAGATACAAACAAAGGAGCTGGTTCAGATGGAATTCCCTCTTTATTTGTAAAATCATGCTCCTCCTCCCTTTGCCATCCTCTAACATTAATCTACAATAAATCACTTACTGAAGGTCATTGTCCCAGTATTTGGAAAAAAGCACAAATTACTCCAGTTTTTAAGTCTGGTAACAGGAATTCTATTGAAAATTACCGACCTATTTCAAAGTTATGCATTTTCGAAAAGGTTCTAGAAAAAATAATTTATAAACATTTATTTTCATCGTTTAAACATATTATAAACCTTGAACAACATGGTTTCTTTAAAGGTCGCTCTGTTGATACTAACTTGGTAGAGTATACAGATTTTATTTTGGAACACATGAATGAAAGGACACAAATCGACGCAGTTTATACTGATTTCAGCAAAGCGTTCGATAAAATTAACCACTCCCTATTATTGTCGATATTAGAGATGTACGGCATACATAGTAATCTGCTTCAGTGGTTCAAATCTTACTTGACAGATAGGTACCAGTGTGTTTCATTCAATGGTTTTACATCGAATTATCTTCCTGTGACCTCTGGAGTACCACAGGGATCCCATCTAGGGCCACTCCTTTTTATCATTTCTATCAATGATATAAATAAATGTTTTATTAATAGTAATTTTAGCATGTATGCAGATGATCTTAAGATCTTTAAAGCCGTCTCGAATAATTCTGATGCTTTAGATCTTCAGGCTGACCTTGACAGGCTTAGCTCGTATCTAATAGATAATCATTTATTGTTAAATATTAGTAAATGCTCTTGTATAACATTTACTCGTAATAGAAATGTGCTTCAATTCAATTATTATATTAACCAAAACCCCGTTAATCGAGTTACGCAGATTAAGGATCTTGGTGTCATTCTCGACGCTAAATTATTATTTGATATCCATATTGACAGAATTGTAAAAAAGGCTTACAAAATGTTGGGCTTCATTCTGCGAATTGGCAAACTTTTTTGTAATTATAAGTCATTTACTAATCTATATTATACCCTAGTCCGATCGCAGCTTGAATTCACATCAATTTGTTGGTCTCCTCAATATCAAATATATATCAGTAGAATTGAACGAGTGCAACGAAAATTTATCTCTTTCATGAACTGGAAATTTCCTCAGAACTCCACTAATCTCATGACGTTACAAAATAGACGTATAGTTCTCGATTTGGTATTTTTGTATAAAATATTTAACAACTTTTTTGATAGCCCATTTCTCGTTGGCAAGTTCTGCATAAGGATACCTGTTCGTTCCACTCGTTCATGTAATTTGATCTTTACAAAAAATGTTAAAACTAATTCCGAAATGAACTCACCTGCAATTAGGTTACCTATAACCTACAATAACTTATTGAGTCACATTAATGATATAGACATGTTTTTCTTCAACTTAATAAAATTTAAGAAGACTGTTATTAACTATATTTCTGCGATTAATTTGTAACTTTATTATATTCATTTATATGGTAAATTATATTAAATATTTATTTTATTTCCTTGTATGAAATTGTATCTACACTACAACTTTCAAATTATTGTTCATTGTTGTTTGTAAATTAGTGCTGTACTATAATTGGGACTAGCTCCTATTGTACGGCCTATTATTATAAATAAATAAATAAATAAATAAGTTTCACGTGGATTTAAATGGAACGCATATATGTAACAGTGATTCGTGCTAGCGTTCTATTGCTAGCTCTTCATTCGTGGACCTTACTATACAAACGCATATGCACTCCGGTTTATATTGAGGTAAAATAAAAATGGCAAAGTTAAACTAAATTGAAAAATTAGTGAAGAATATTGAGTAACCGAAATTTATAATATGTATGTATTGTAACGTGCGAACCTATGTTACTGAGTCTAACGAGCACACAAACGACGAAACCGACGCCACTGGTCGAAAGCACTGGAACATGGGCGGGAACTACTCGGAAGGCGATAACGTAATTGCCGCTCGCCTGAGGCGACTGAGGTGTTTGCGCGGCGAAACCTGGTTCGAGAATGTTTCGGGAGATTCTCTAGATATAACAATGAAGCGGTATATAAAGGCGGCGCTGAGTCAGTCAGTCGAAGAGATAGTTAGTTAGTCAATCAATCAGATAGAAATAGAGAAACTATGGAAATCAGTAGAGTATACAGACTCTGTGAAATTCAGTTGAGTATACAGACGCTGTGGAAATCAATTGACTATACCGAGGTTGTGAAAGCAGAAAGTAAGAGAGTTGAGTATAGTATAGTACAGTTGATGAGTGGAGACCCGTGAGGGGAAGGCGGACAGTTGAATAGTGATATAAATAAGTAGTGACATAAATATAGTGAAATAAATACCGGATATATAAATATGACGTTGTGTTAATTTTTTAAATAAATAATCTTAGTGTTTAATTAATTAATAATATTCTTAGGATTAAATTAGTATTTAATAGTTGTTTAATCTTAGTAAACTTATTTTTATTATAATTTTAATATTTATTTATCGTTTAATAAACTTTTATTTTAATTATTATTTATTATTTAATTTTTACACTTCATCTAAATAAATAAAACCTTACAGTATGTTCGTTTCTTTTAAGTAAATATAAGGAAAATTTATACTCGAAAGCAGGGACCTGAAACTGAACCCGAACCTGAACCGAAAACTTTAATTAACCCGAATTTTTGATAAACCTGGCCCCGAACTGAACTTTTACTTGTCAAGATCAATAAACCTGAATCGAAATTAAACCGTTTCAATTTCAGATTCGATTCAAATCTGTTAAATATTTAATTTAATTTAATTCGAACCCGAACACAAAACCGAACTGATCCTGAACCGACATTTATATCCTAAACCTGAACCGAACCTGGGCTACAAATACATTTCGGTTCAGGTCCTTGTTCAAAAGTACTTAGTTCATTTTTAGTTTATATTCTTTTGAGTTTAGATTTAGAGTTTTAGAGTATCTATTGCGGATTATTCATTCCTCCATGATAGAAGTTTGTAATGTCTCTAGGTAGAACAAACAAACAAACAAACAGTAAAACAGATGTTTCGTGGGTATTTCCGTATTTCGTATTGCTTCGCTCCGATATAATTAATATTAAAACTTTGATAGATTAAAATGACTTTGCTCATTAATATACTTTTATTTCTTAACTAGTGAAAGTTCACAAACAAAAGTTTGCTCAAGTTGAGCTCGTTATTGCCACTCGTAAAATATTTTGTAGAATAGTTCTCGAAAGGGGATTTAAATCAATTGTCTTTAATAATACGGATCTCATTAAGAGAAGGTTGCTTCATAAAATAAAGTTTGTTTATAAGAAATAACTGCAAACTGCTTTATCGAATGGCGAATAGTAAATAAAATTAATGAATTTCCAATACATTCTTTTTTTCTTCTCCGTTCTATTTTTAAACAAGAGGAGGTAAATTTAGACGTAAGTTTTGCTTTACCTGTAATAAGATAAGGGACGGGTTCGAATCCGACTTACAACAAACTTGTAAGTAATTTCTATTTTTAAACCACAAACGTGTCTCCTCTCAACCACAACTTTGGCTTTGAGGTGACGTAATTTATATCCAATAATTTCAAGTATCATAATCGTAGATCCTTGTAAACTAAATCCTTGAACAACTTTTGATTACCATATCATTATTATGGTAGCAGAGATGTACCAATGCATCAGGAACTATGTACAAATTTAAAGCACGAACTGGTTAAGTAAAATCACACCTGAATGTGATCAGTTGACTGTTTTTTTGTATTTTTATCCGACATATACAATCACTAATTAGTGTAACGTTTTTATTTATTTGAGGGAAGTGTAAATATAAGACAATTATTATTAATTAAAACAAAAGTTTATTATAATTTTTTTTTAACATAGTTTTATTTACAATCTATCTAATACAAGATAATGAGTACATGTTTTGATTATAAATAGCATGTGAAAGACGGGTCCATTGACCTTCTTCCTTACAACAACTTATTATATAATATTCTTAACTAAATCTGTGAGGTAAGTCTAATGGATTAATAATTCTTCTTAGTCTGTATGTGGCACTGCTGTTATCTAATAAGTTCACTGCGCTATTGTTTGGGTGGTTTTCAAGTCTGTTTAGGTATTTGGCACTGATGCTTTCGATTTCTTCTTTGACGGTTTTCATGTTCAAATCTTGGTGTATTGCGTGGTTGGAAATGTACCACGGTGCGTTCACTATAGTTGAAGTACTTTGGACTGGAACCTCTGTATGATTTCGATGTTGGAGTTGCTGGTTGTTCCCCATAGTTGTAGACCGTATGTCCATATAGGTTTGAGCATAGTTTTATAAATAAGTAATTTGTTCGCTATTGTTAATTTTGAATTTTTCCCCAACATCCAGTACAGCTTTCTGTATTTTATTCCTAACTGCAGTCCTTTTGCTTTTACGTGTTTACTCCAGTTACCACGTCTGTCGAGGTGTAGTCCTAGGTATTTAACGGAATCTGCTTGTGGTAGTGGTGATTTGTTTAGGTGAACTGAGGGGCATGTTTTTCGGCGGGTTGTGAATGTAACGTGTGCTGACTTTGATTCATTAGCTTTAATTTTCCAGGTGTTTAGCCAGTTCTGTACCTCGGATAAGTGTTCTTGTAGGGCAATGGACGCTTCTTTTGGGTTTGTATTTGATGCCAGAACTGCAGTGTCGTCTGCGAAGGTTGCAACTGTAGTTTTTGCTGATGTTGGCAGATCAGCTGTATATATCAAGTACAGGATTGGTCCAAGAACGCTCCCTTGTGGAACTCCAGATTTTATTTGGTGTAATTCAGAATATTCTTGGTTGTATTTGATCTGAAAATACCTGTCTGTAAAATATGACTTTAATACTTGGTAAATGTTGGTCGGAAAATTTCTTTTTAGTTTGTATATAAGTCCATCGTACCAGACTTTATCAAATGCCTGGGTTATGTCCAAGAAGGCAGCAGAACAGTATTCTTTATCCTCAAGGCTTTTTTGTATTGTACTGACAATTCTATGCACTTGTTCGACTGTAGAATGTTTTTGTCTGAACCCGAACTGGTATTCAGGAATTATGTTTTTTTCTTCTAGAATAGGTTTTATTCTCTTTAATAAAATCTTTTCAAAGATTTTTGACAGAATGGGCAATAAGCTTATTGGTCTATAAGAAGTCAGTTCCTCTTCTGGTTTACCTGGTTTATGAATGAGGATGATCTGTGCTATTTTCCACTGGGGTGGGTAGTAGCTTAGTCTTATGATGGCATTGAAGATAAATGTAATTAGTTTTAATGATTTTTCTGTTAGTTCTTTGAGGATTTTACCGGTTATTAAGTCGTGACCTGGGGATTTTTTTGGGTTTGTGTTTTTTATTATTTTCATTGTGGTGAGAGTTGATCTGGAGTTTCCAGGTATTTTCTTATATTTCTTTCTTCTTCGTGTTCTATTTGATGTGGTTGGAATACACTTTCGATGTGCGTTGCATTTTTCTTTATCATTTCTAGCCCAATTATTATCAGCGGTTCTAATAGGTGGTATTCTGTTGTTATTATTTTTCAAATATTTGGTGGCTTTCCAAAGAGAATAGTCTGTTGATTCAGTATTTGTAAGTTTACTTAAGTAGTTTTGGATGTTATTATTTTTCCAGTCTTTCAAGGTTTGTGTTACCTTTTTCTGCGCTTGATTTAATTTTGTTTTATTGTGTGGATTTCGATCATTTTGCCAAATTCGTCGTAGGCGCCTTTTTTCTGCAATTAGTTCCTTAATATCGTTAGGATACTCAATTGAGATTTGTTTTTCGTTCATTGGAGGTGTCGATTGCCGAGCTGCTTTTTGGATTGTCTGTATTAGGTGTTCGAGGACTTCGTATATGTCTGTATTGGTTTTTAGTGGTACTTTTAGATTTATTTCCTGGTCTAGTATTTCTCTGAATGACTCCCAGTCTGTGTGTTTATTGTGAAGAGTGGGAGGCCTGTTTATTTGTAATATTTCATGGTTTATATATATATATATATATATATATATATATATATATATATATATATATAATGACAGGCGTGTGATCGGATGATAGTTCCAGACTTGTTTTAGCACGTATATAGTTTTGTGAGATATTCTTCGTTATTCCGAAGTCAAGGAGATCTGGAATTTTGTTTCTGTCAGTAGGCCAGTACGTTGGTTCTCTAGTTGAAACGTAATTCAGATGGTTGCCTTGAATCGTTTTTAATAGTTCTCGTCCCCTTGGATTTGCAATTCGTGATCCCCATTCTGGGTGTTTGGCATTGTAGTCGCCACCTGCAAGGAAACGATTGCCTAGTGTGTTGAAGTAGTTTTCGAAACTTTTTTTTTTGATAGTGTGTCTAGGAGGACAGTATAGGGCTGATATTGTTACTGGGCCTGTATGGTCTTCGACAACTATTGAGGTTGCTTGTAAGTGGTCCATCATATATTCTGAAAGTTCGTAGTGTTTGAGTGTTTCTTTGATGATGATAGCTGTGCCACCATGTGCTGTGCCATCGGGATGATTTGTATGATATATTTTGTAATGAGGTATTTTTAGATGAGATTTATTAGTGAAATGCGTTTCTGAAATTAACGCGATGTCAATGCGGTGATGTATGATGGAGAATTTTAACTCTTGGTTATGCAGAGCCAAGCCATTGGCGTTCCATATTGCTAGTTTAAGGTTTCTTGTCAGCCTGTAATCTTGGTGACGAGAGTTGTTAGCAGATTTAGCATTGTATCCATTCTTTCCATCATTTTTATCATCATCTGTTCCAGTTTACTGTTGTTCTGTAGCGGTTGTTGTTCGTTGCTGATTGCTTGAGAATATGATATATCTGGTCTAGTATTTGGATATGTTTTGGGTTGTGGTTGAGAATATGTAGTTCTTTCCCTTGGTTGTGGATATTTTCTATTTTGAGTTTCTTTATAAACCGTGCAGCCCTTATAATTTGCAGGGTGATTTCCTTGGCAGAGTGCACATACTACGGGTGTTTTTTTGTCCTTGGTACAATCTTTTGTTAGATGATTTTCTCCGCATTTAACACAGCATGGTTCTCTTTGACAGTATGTTTTGGTATGTCCGTATCTTTGGCACTTTTCACACTGAGGAATTTCTCGTTTTGGCCTTGGTGCTTCTATAGTTACTTTAGTGTGTTGTAGAAATTCAACATTATATATTTCTTTATTGTTTTGTTCTTGTTTTAATTCTATTTGAAATAGGGATAGCGGTTCCTTTGTAATACGGTGTTTTATGTTAAATATATTTTTGACTACGTGTCCTTTTTCTTCTATTTCGGTTTTAAGTTCGTTTAAGTCAGTGGAGTGGTGTAAATTTTTAATTATTACTCTGTACGTTCTTTTGTTTTTTATTTGGTATGTATGGAATTTTACACATTTTTCTTTTAATATGTGAATAACTTTTCTGTAGATATCAATTGAGTTTAGTTGTATTTTTATTTGACTATTGCTTACTGCTTTTATGAAGTAGTTGATACCTGCTACTGCAGCTATGATTTCTTGTAGTGTTTTCACATTTGTCACGTCCGGGACAAAAATTGGTGGTGGTTTGGGTACTTTTTCGTGCCCCTTTGTATTGTTTAGTTCGGTATCTTCAATGTTTATGCTTGATGATAATGGCTGGTAGCGGTTTTGAGTGTTTATAATTATGTTTTGTGTAGAATCTATAATTCTTCGTTTAATACCTCTTGTTTCAGAGATGTCTCGTTTGGTTTTCCTTGGGCTAGCTCTCTGCCAGCTTGTGTTGGGGTTTGTCGACATTTTATCGTTAAGTATTGGTCCGAGGACCACTCCTTGTTTTGGCACTGTCACTATGTTCACAGTTGTAAATTTTGTTTGTATTACTATGGATTGAATAACACTTAAATAATTAATGGTTGATTATTTCACTTTTGTTATTTACGCTCGCCAGTGAGTATAATACGTCTATTCACTATGAGCGCTGAATAACGACTGATGAGTTTATTATAATGATAAGTAGATCTTAAATATAATTAAAAGATAATAAATTTAATTTACACTATGATTAAACAAATATTAAACACCAATTAAGACTAAGAATATTATAAAACACATAAACACTGAGATTATTTTTTTGAAAAATATATAACTCATTTATTTATATAACTATATTTATTTATGTTCACCACTTGTCTACTATCTGCTTATATATACGTTTATATATATATATTAAATAAACAATATTGAAATGGATTATTGACAGCAATAGGTAATATGCCGTGATGATATATTTATTTATTTATGATACAGTCATATGACACTTTATATATGGTTACTTATACTGAAATCGTTTATTGCTAGCAAATCATTCATTAATAAGTGTTAACGATTATCTATACATTAATTTAACTAATAAATAAACAATCGATGGAAATCATATATATGTACCTATGTAACTCAATATTTTAAATCTAAAATAACACCGGACAAGTGCAATAATTAAAACGGTCATTCAATGATGTATTAGTTAATTTATAAAATATGTCAAATATATTTTACCATATTTTTATGTTTAGCACAAAAACGGATTTGAAAATGAAATATTAATTAATGTTACGTTATACGAGTATAACAAATTCATCAAAAAATAATAAATCATTTTATATATTGTACGGAAACAGTGTTATTTGTTTGTAATATGCGCATCAAAATCAGTTCCATATTCTGTAAAACACTATTAAAGCAGATATTATTTTAAGTAAATTCAGTGAAAATTATAATGGAAAAGTTTACTAATTTTTGATTTTTTTATATGTTAAAATATTTTTAAATTAAAGCGTTTTTACTTTTATATTTTGTAGAATTTAAAAAAATTCTGGAGGAAAAATTAAAATAGATAAACTTTTGCAATATTTTCTTCCTGCCATTACGGTGTACATAACATCTACTATGTCCGAATTAGGTCTCGACATATGTGCCCAAAACATGCTTCGTAGAAAGAGACAGAAGCAAAACACAGCCACCTGTTCAAGTTTTCATTTGACACTTGACAATTTAATTTCTGTGTTTATCGTATTTTCTAGGTTTTACGTTTACATATGTAAAATCAAATAATTTGTTTTTGCGATTTGACATTGAATTTGACGTTTTAATACCAAAAATATAGAAGATATACGTTCATGTTTTCATTCTAAACTAGCGCTCATACGGTATATTTTATTATTTTTATTGCTTTAATAGCAATGTTGCATGAATGGTATTGCAATAATGTGAAAAAGTCATTACATTTCTACATAACTAAACTCCCCCATTAAATTAATAGTACATTTTAATTATTAAGCTACAACGACAGATTAATAGATTTATAAACCAAAACTTATGAGTACTGAAGTACTTATGCTTAAACGGACTGTAAAAATTAAGATATCCGTAAACTATATTATTGTTATCCTAAAGACAACTAACCTTGATTATTTTATTTAGCCATATTTAATTCATCTAAAACCAATTAAGCGATGTAAATGATAATTGAATTTTTATGAGGTATGCCGAAAAAATTAGAAATAATCTACTGCCCATTTGTTGCAAACAACTTTATAATTAAATTAAATACTAGTAATAGTACGACACGTGTATATGTAGTTTGATTCTATTATAGAGTCGGCGGTCACTTTTTTGGAATAAAACTTAACTATGCAAAACACACAAACACACACACACACACACACACACACACACACACACACACACACACACACACACACACACACACACACAAGCATACCGATACCCACTCGCAAACGCGCGCGCGCACACACACACACACACACACACACACACACACACACGCGCGCGCGCGCGCGCGCGCGCGCACCCGCACACACACTTTTTTACGTTAGGTGAGGTTATTGTTGTTGTGTTTGGTTGAATTGCAAGAGAAAGAAGTTTTGAGCAAATCCCTATTTTATAAATTAGCTGGTTAGTTTGAAAACCTACCAAGTTTCCATTTTAGCCGTAACATGTACAAATATTCTGTATGCTACTGTGCACGTAATTTGAAACATAATTCTGGCTATATAAACATGAATATTTTTCATAACATTCTATGAGTATTGCTGCTTCCTTCAAATCCAAGACTATTTCATATTTTATTAAATTTATAAATGTAAACAATAATCAATGATCACAATAATTATTATCAGAAACTCCACTGCTAATTTCCAGATGTCATAATACATTGCGCATATTCTGTCCATAAAATAGAACTTTTTACAATTTTGTGGACAACAAGATTCTTGGAAAAAATTGGTGTATGCTACTGTCTATAAAAGACTATCTATAATTATGTCCATAATTATTCTGTACAGAACTAAAGATCGTGACATACGAGCTTTAGAAAAGAAGAAAAAATGAAAATGTTACATCTATACCGAGTTGCGCTAAATCCGTTACAGTTTTTTTTAATATTATCTGTTCTGAAAATCTTTATGCTGTGTTTTAAGCATAGTGATTTAGAGAATAAAATTCCTAATTGATTTTGGGGAGCCGAAATTTTAAATTAATGCTTTCGGTGCCTGAATAAACTTATTTTATAGATGTGGTAAAAACGGATCTAGTAGGCGTCGATTAATAGTCAAATACTTATTTTTTTACATATTTCTTGGTTTCACAGTTTTTTTCATATTTTAAATAATCGCATACTAAATATATTTTATTACCTGTTTAAATTAAGTTAAATCGTGCGTCAAAATCATTCAATTAAAAATTTTGGCTTCCAAATATTCAAAATTTTGTTAACAAAATTTATATTTATAGAGAACCGCATGAAGTTTTACGGGGTAGATTACTAAAAAAAACACTGTTTTCTCAATTAAACGCCTATTTAACGAATTTCGAATGCCACCCGGTATAAGAATGATACTAAATTTAAATTATCTTGACCAAAAACCATTTTGTATTTTAAAATCTTTTATGGCCGGTTTTATAAATGGCAGATAAATTTACTTCCAAAGCGAATAAAATGTATTCTTTAAAATGACAATCGAACTTTTGTCAGTAATATTACACATGCCAATCATGCCCAAAAATGAATGAACTTCATGCTCTGTCCTCTATAAAACCGGGGGTTAATTTAATAAAACCAAAATAAGTTTTATTTATAATTGTGAATCACGAAAACTGTTTCAAAGGAATTAACTGTAATACCGTCTATTTATAGTTCTTGACTTTGTTCATAAATTGATGTTCGGAAAATTGTTTTAATAGTTATTTGTATAACAAGGCTGCAAAATCACTCTTTGGAGAAAAAATTGTCGCCGAGGCCGCTTGCGGCCAAGGCAAGACAATCTTGAGTGTGCTAAAGGATTTCGCGGACAAGGTGTACTAATATTTTTTGAGCAACCGTAAAAATGATATAATTACACATTTTATTAATTTTAAACAGTTTCATTATAAATAGAAAGTTAGCTTTAAAGTTGACTACGGGATGGACACTTGATAAACAAAACCATGTAATTCTCAAGTGTCAAAGTAATTATTTATGCAATTTCGCGGCCTGTATTGCGGCTGCTTTATTTAACGTCCGGTTGTACAAAATAGTTATTTACGTACCTATGACAAAAAACTGCATATTATAACAGAGCTTTAGTTTGCTCACCGAGGCGAAACCGAGGTAAAACAAACAAGCGAGGCTATAATATGCATTTTTTTACCGAGGTTCATATTACATTTTTCTGTCTACCTTACTAATAATAGATCTAGAAGGGTAGTACACACAATTGCAATAATTATTAAATCGTAGTGGGCTTTGCGGACGAAAAGTGATGGATTAGCGTAGGAAAAAGGTATGCGGACGAAAAAGGTTTGCGGACGAAAAGTGATAACCTTCAGAAAAGTGTTATTTTTCTACCGAAAATAAGTTTGTAAAATTTCACTTTTCGTATAGGTAGACAGAAAAATATTTTATAGTAAGTACTTCCGTATCTTATTACCAGTCTACACTAAAATTTCTTTCTCTCTTACCTAGTTATTTTCTTTATTTACAAATCTATGTAGGTACGAAATTTTTTTTTAATATTTTGTGTCGGCTTGGTGGCTGAGCGGCTTAGCGCACATCTCGGAACTCGCAGTGAACCATGGTACGTGCGTTCGATTCCCGTCGACCGACAATGTGTGATTTGTCGTAAAAAATAAATACAGCTACTTGTATTTATCACACTCGGATGCTATAAGCTGGCCACTTATACATTTTAAATAAATGTAGCAATGGCTGAAATCCAACAGGCAGTACGGCAGTGGTAAAACACTGCGGCTCGGTGAATCCAGTTGGAAGGGTAAACGGCGACATCTGTATTCAAGCCCTAATATAGATAGATAGAAAATATTTTATAGTTCTTCTCTATCTTATTACCAGTCTACACTACAATTTCTTTCTATCTTACCTCTTTAGAGTGCCGGTTTTTCCATCTTGCCCACTTGGTGAATCCAGGTCTCCAGTAGTCCAGCTTGTACTCTTCGGCATATTCTTGTCCCTGGCCATTGCCAAACCGTCCCTGGGACCTGGTTCCCGTTATCACGTGGGGCTCCTTGAGATCCACCTCTAGGTACTCCTTCACGTCGGAGGAAACCATTTGGCGGGGACACCATGCGCCGCCTTGTTTGTCCACTCGCAGTCTACAAGAACAGATAGGAAAAAATGTTAACCTTTCTACTTTTCACTGTTCTGCATGATTATATCAAGTCCTCAAGCGTATATTCACTTATCAATATATGGTAACTAACAGGGTCGGCCAGAGCTATACGCACACTAGGCACTTTATTGCCACCATGTGGTTCGAAAACGACTGCCCGAGACCTGCCGGTTACAATCTTCAGAGATATATTTCGAACGTCGCTTGCTTTACTGTTTTCTTGTTTGACACCTTTTAAAATTAATTATATTAAAATAATAAATGATTTTCAGTTTATTTTGTATTTCCTATAAATTTCAGACGAATTCATAACCAAATTAAAAGCACCGATCACGGTAGGGCATGGGAGAAAAGTGGGAAGGGGATATCTCAAATCCGCTGGATTTAAATTTACAGTAGATTTCAAAGTTATAAAATCAGCCCCCGCACTATTATGTTATAAGTAACAATGAAGCTATAATGTTTTAAAATCTAATGTATAAAGCGAGAGGTTCTGGAACAGTTGCCATTCATTTTTATATAAATTTAGTAATTTATAGAGTAAAAACAGTAACTAATTTCAATATTATAAAGAATTTAAATAAAAACTATTATGATTATCACAAGAAAATAATGATCTTCGCGTTTTATTTCAATTTTTCTTTGAGTACAGAGTTAGATTTATTAAAACGGGATACAAAAAATAAACTTCATGACCTACTTGTATGTCAAATAATGTTTCCAGAAGTAATGGGCCTTGCATTTAATTTGATAATGACTAGTTTTTGCTTGATATTTTTTATCTAAAGCCTGTATGATACGATCTATAATTCTGCACAGAATAATTATGGTCATAATTATAGACACAATCAGGGCCGTAACTAGGGTGGGGCGAGCGGAGTATTATGATTTATTTTACCTTGTAGAACCCATATCTCAGTTTTTTCATACTTCTCAGACAAGTGTCTTTAAAAATCGATCTGCCAATCACATTTGCCCATTTGACAGGCAAATCTGGGATAGACACTCGGCGATCTTCTATATAATAAGTTCCCGTAGAGCACGGTCATCATACCTTTTCGCAATCATCGAAAAACGCCCAGTTTTAACGTTTGTCTCAATATTTCCTGTATTTTTAAACTGCAAAATTAAGTTTCTCGTCGTTCCTGACGAATTCTTAAGTTTTTTTTACAATTTTTTGCCCAGAAAGCCCAGTTTATCGGCAATAATAATAGAATTTCGTATATTAAAGGATAAAAACCTTCCCGAACTTACTTTTTTAACAATCATACTGCATTAAAATGTTAACAATAAGTTTTAATTGGTTTCTTAATGCAAAATCAATAATATATTTGAAAAAAAACTCATCATTGTGTTGATCAAGATATAAACATTTTATTCTAATTCTGCGTTCCAGTTATGGTACAATCGATATGCGTCACACATAATGTTGTCTTTATTTTATTTTTAATAATTATTGTAATAGAAATATACATTATCTTTTTATGTAGTTGTATTTTTTTAATAATAAAAAAAGGGAAAGAACTGCAATTTTATATTCCGCCCCAGGCGCAAGAATAGCTAGTTACGGCCCTGGACAGAATTATACAGAGTGTTTCTCGGATACGGGACGCCTTGATTATTTTCTTTATTATAGGAAATAGAAGAAAATCATTCAAATAAAAGTTGTAGTAGATCAAGGAGAGAGGGGCATTCAATTACTGAAGATAAAAAAATTAACCAGTGGTTCTCAAACTATAACATAAAGTTATATTTTTACAAATGGGATGGTATATATTTTTAAACCCTTTCGATAGAGTATTTTTTTCTGGATTCAACCATGTAATCATTTTATATCGTTATGTAACAAAAATATTGAGAAAAATGCAATTGAAATTTAAATAAATTTGATGTTTATATTTATATTTATTTTTCAGTTGGCTATGTATGAAAAACAAAAACTACTATCTGTCAATTTGAATTATTTATACTGTATCTGGTTTAAGATTGCAGACGTGTGAAAATAAGAGCAGTTTGATATTGTTCTTTGACTGGATAATATCGGGGTGTTATCCAATCAGAAAACAAGATCAAATTACTCCTATCTTCGCACCACTGCAATCTTAAACCATTATAAATGGCCGTATTATGGTCAAAATGTAAGTCTTAAATTTGTAAATAATGAACAAAATCGCAACGAAACCTGCCACTCTAATGTATAATTTTATATTAATCAACAAAAATAGATGTTTTTGTCAGTTTTTTTACAGATTTAAACTTAAAGTTTTGATCATGATACGGCCAAAAGTATAGTACATAATTTTTATTCTTGCTATTTATCAATTAATATTTTCGTTTTAATTTAAGTTAATTTTTTTTCATACGTAGTGTATTGAAAAATTTCTATAATTTTTTTAAAATTTAAATTACAATTGCATTTTTCTCAATATTTTTGTTATGTAAGGATATAAAATAATTACATGATTGAATTCTACAATTTTTATTTAAATGATTTTCTTCTATTCCTAATAATAAAGAAAATAATCGAGGTGTCCCGTGTCCAAAACACACCCTGTATAGACGGTAAGACGATCGCACACAGAAATTTATATCAAGGATTTTTTCTACAAATTTCTATTTTTATAGACAGAAAGTGCGCGCAATTTAACATGCGTAATGTATTATGACATCTAGTAGTTAGCAGTGGAACTTTTGATAATTATTGTGGTCGTTGATTATTATTTACAAATTTAATCAAATATTACATTTTATGAAAAACATCCATATTTATAGCCAGAATTATGTATCAAATTACATACAAAATGGCATACAGATTATTTGCAAACATAAAATTCTGTCCACAAATATGTTTATAAAATTTAAACTATAAATTTTTTGTTCAGAATAGGGTATTCTCTGAGGACTACCAATACTAAAAATTTATTAAAAATATTAGTATTGATAGGTAAACTACAGGGAAAAAACAAAAAATTATATTATAAATTAATTGTTACAAAAGATATAAAGCATTTCAATTTTGCTGATGTACTAGATGACCTTCCAATGGGAGACCAGTTTAAATTCCTACTCCATGTTCGAATGTGATAAGACACCGCAGGAACCACTGATAGTACACCGCTGGTACTGTACAACTAGTACGTCACTATCACGTGACACAACAAAATCAAATTTTAAAAATTAATATCTCGCTTATTAAAAGGAATTTTTAACTCGGGTTTTCACAGGTACTCCTTGATATAACTGTTCTTTAAGAAAAATAAATAAAAAAAATATGAGAGAATACCCTATTCTGTCCACAATATTGTCCAAAATTACAGAACGTGACAAACGGGCTTTAACCCGTTGGCGGACGCACTCATGAGAATCACATGAGCGGGCGCGCAAGTGAAAATAGCGTCATTTCCATATAAGTAAACTTATATTTAGTCTTATAATTGTACAAAAGGAAAATAACATGTATTTCTTATATACAGACGTGCAAAAAATTGAGATCAATTTGAAATGCATTATAATTTCAAACTGGCCTCAACTTTCGCTCGACAGTATAGAACGAGGTATAGAATAATAAAATGTTAAATTTATTAAACATACAACTATTTAATTTTATAAACGTAACATTTCATTACTATTTACTGAGGAGCGATAAGTTAAGGAGCAATTTGAAATTATGACCTACTTCAAATTGACCAAAATTTTTTCCAGGCCAGTATATAAATAAAATTCAAATAATTTAATCCTCCTCCATGGGCGGGTTCAAGCATGTATTGCAGCGCCCTGTTTTATTGCTATGCCCTGTGCAAATAAATTGTTTATTTTGTAATATCTAAGTCTGGTTGACTTTTGTAATTATTAACTTGAAAATTGTGATTCCCGCCTTCAGTTTCATCGCTAGGTAATGTCAAAATCTCCTCCTTCGACATCTCACAAATTCTTCATAATTTCTTCAAATTCCCTGTCTGAAAGGTAACTTTCTACGCCATTTACATTTATCTCTCATTTTACAATAAATTAATGCTTGCTTAATGCATAATTTTTAGTATAGTGTGTTGTTATAATAGTAATTTGAGAATACCTGAAAGAGTATGGTTGTCAATGTAAATAAATGTGATATATGTATGCATATAAAATAAAAAAATTGAAGCATAGAATGCTGCTGCGCGCATACCGGCGGTTTAAAGTTATTTTTTTGTTTGGGTAGCATTGTAAATGAGAACCTACTGATAAAATTAGAGTAATAATTGTTTTTATAATAAATAATATGGATAAGCCTATTTCGGAGAGATGTAAATGGAATGAAACCATTTGATAAGAATGACTAAACAACACCTACTAACAAAAACCTGCATTATATTTTTTGTAAATTTAAATAATAAATAAATATTAATACTACGTGTATTATTCGAAGTTTGTTTGCCTCAAGTTTGAAATTAAGTGTCTGTGTTTTTAAATTTTTAAATCTAATTTTATCTATGTTTAATTTTTGTTTTTGATGTTGATATTGATACACAATGTAATCTTGTAAATATTCAGGGATATATTGTATTTTAATTCATTCCAGGTTTTTTAAAACAAGTTATAATGTAGTAAAAATTTGCAAATAGGTATGTTATATATTTTATTATTTACATATTTCCTTTCTCGTTCTAATAATTGTCCAAACGAAAAGTAAAAGTAATAACAATTTTTTTTTTTATTTCGTTATACCATATAAAAGTAATGTGATTATAACGTTTTGAGTTGTGAATAAAATGATTGGCAATAAGGTAAAATTTGTGAAGAACATGAAGAGCAAAGCGTGGAGAGTATATCCTAGTTTCAGCTTCAGCATCAAAACGGCATCAGCAAAGTCCAACTTCAGCTGCGGTTCATTTCCACGACTGGCTACAAAAACCCAACGCGCGGAAAAACAGCTGATCACCGTTTGATCCGTATTAAAAGCCTTCGATTCGCTACTCGGAATAGTGAATAATTTTTACTCGTCTGCGCTTTATACGCCATTAAAGTGCAATTAATGGCACGGCGGAAATAAAACACATTCCACATCAAACAAAAAAATAATCATACGTGAAAGCTTTCCAGCAAATCTTACACAGGCGGCGATTTAATACTCTTTGTTTCCACGCACGGGGAATCAGCTTTTTCATGTTGCAAAAAACCTATTGTTCAATCTTCCAAACGCGGCTATTGCCAATAATCCACTCACCAGCGCTACACTTACATTTTATTTATTTTCCGTATTCACATGAATCTGTACTATACGCACCAGTCAATACACAATGCAGATACCTAATATATTTTCCTCAAATAATCCGTATTTTTAGAACTTCATTACAAAATAGATAGAATAGAAAATATCACACATGTTTTAGTTTCTACTTCATAACGATTTTTTATATATATACACAGTGTTTACAATACTCCATTTAAATATTTAAACCGATGTTTTATATATCCTGAATAAGAGTATGACAAAAAATTACTTTATTATAACATTTATTTATTTATTTACTTATTTTATTTTTAACACACTAATATTACACCAGGAAAATGCTTAATAATACAATTGAATTTACAACCATGAACACAATAATAATCAAAAATACGGTAGTCCAGTCATTGGGTAGAAAAATAAGGGTTTATTCCACAAAAGGTCGAGTATTTCTGATTTTTGAATATGTTACATATTTAGAGGTCCTAATACAAAATACAAATTTTCGACCTCGGGGCCCCTCGGGAACAATGTTGTAATAGATAATCATATTTTTGTAGATATGATAAAGCATTCAATATCTTTAATTGTCAAAATAATTTAAATTCCTCTAGGGGAATAATGGTGTACTAGTCTTTCAATTTTAATACCATTAGTAAATATTTAGGTAATTTGCAGTAATATGCTAAAGTGATACTTCAAAAACGTGCGGAAAAACTTGAAAGTAGGCTTCCGATCTAGAGTTGAAAATATTAAATTTTGGCCAACCATAGATCGCGCATAATTTGAATTGACCAATAGAATTTAAACGGGAATTACAAAATTTTACTGTTTACTATTCAAATTTGGCGTAAACTATGAACTATGTTTATCCAAAATATACTATTTATTTTCCGCTTTGAATCGAAAGACTTTCAGATTTTGTAATCTCCGCTCGATTTTATTATCACCTTAGTGCTCTATGCTTTATTACTTACGTACTTAATTTAAATTAAATTGTTTTTAATTCATCTTATTTTTTATGTTCTATACTTCATTTTCAAGAATACAGTTATGCTGCTGCTGTGCAGATACGATGATAGATCGAAAAGTGCTCGGCCTGACACAGAGATGGTACTATAACTATCAAACGTGAATTATTTTTGACACGTTGTATAATAAAGTTTCTGACAGGTCAAATAACATAATAATTAAAGAAATCTGTTAATTTTGCTATTATTGATATATTCTGCCGTTATTTGGTAAAGGGCAGTGACTGTCACTTTTTTTAAATTGACTCTTTTGTTATGGCAGCTAATGATACAACATTTAAATCAACTTTGGATCATTATCTACTTCCAAAGAAGAGCAACTGCTAGTGGCACATAGCAGTAACTTTATGAAGGTGAACAGCAGTATCTCAATTTGTTCTCTTACTGCTATTTGTTTCAAATGATGTAATTTTTGAGCGGTACTGCTAAGTAGGTAAAAAACAGAAATGAATTACCGGAATACAATGCAAAGGACCTAATAAATAATTATTACGGTAAAATGAATTAGATACTTTATTTAATAAATACTTTTTGCATTTATACCTTTGTCTTTTTTAAATAAAAAGGGCAGTAAGTGATATTTTTATTGAAATATGACTCCCACGCAATATAAACCTCTCTTACAAATTTGGAATCTATTACTTAGATGTTTAATATTTATTACATATAAATAGTGTATACCACAGTTTGCCGGTTTCGTCAACTTAAAATAAATCTCCAAATAACTTATTCATCGAATATGAGAAAAATATTGCATCGAAACCTGAACACAAATGACGGTATTTATTCTAGCTTTCATGTTTTGATGCGATATTTTTCACTCATTCGACGAAGCTTTTCAAATATTTATTTGATGATGGTGAAACAAGATAAGAGTATGGTTACAGCAAACAATAAATTCTTATTTACTCCAAACTTTGTGCAAATTAGATACTGCTCTAGCTTTGACATATATCACACCACGAAAATGGCCTCTTAATTTGTATAATTAATCTTCGTACCTCTTCGTAGTTTCTAATATTCTATATATGAATATTTTATTTTTCGTATACTTGTAAATTGATTGAACTGGCTAGTAATAACAAACTAAAACAGTTAACAAATTTACTTAGAATGATGATATGAACATGAAGATATCTTGTCAATTGATTCTATTCGTGCTTCAATTTGATCTAGTTGCTCCTTGATTGGGAATTAGATTCGATGGGCTAATGTAAACGTGTTATTGTCTTAGCAAATGCAGGCTAATTCCATTAGGAAATTCGACGCTATGGGAATAGTGGATGCAAACTAGCTGCATTGTTCCGTGACAAATACGTGATAATCAGCGGGAATTGGACGCAATGTAAAGCAGAGGATAAACACCATCTCCAGATGAATACAGTCAACTGAATTTATCTTTATTGTACGCTAAGCGGCGCGCAGGCTCATGTAGAAACAGGAATCAGGACAGTATACGAGATATTTACAATTTATACATACACGATACCGGCATGTAAAATCTGGCTTATGACAGAATGCCTAGGATCTTTTAAAACAATCCAGCAGATTGTGAAACCCGATTATGTTTCAGAAGGAATAAGTACCTGAAAAATGACTTTGTACACGATATCTACGTCCAGCGATTCTAAACATCTGAAATTCGAATAAATATATTAAAAATTCCAATTGTTTTGAAACTGCAAATATTTACTTTCTTACTTTATCGTAAAGCCTATCTACCTGTCGGTGTATAGTTTTGCTGAAATCATAAATATATCTTTCTATTTCGGTGTTCTTATGAGTCTATACAAGCACTGTTTATCACTGAAAACATGACGTTTAGAAGACTTATAAACGTACTGTTTTTGGCGCCTTTCGTATTCTGGAGGTGGTAGTCATGAAATATATATATATATATATATATATATATATATATATATATATATATATATATATATATATATATATATATATATATATATAGCTGTGTTAGTTCAGAAAGAAGAATCTGTGAAGTTAAAATCTTTCAACTAAAAAATTATGAAACAAGAAACAATGGGTTCAGATTTACTTTATCAAAACAATAGTAAAACGAAACTATTGGATTTAAAATTCATTATAGTTTCATAATTATAAGTTAATTTTTGTCCATAAATTTATTTATTGTAAGTTCACTGTACAGGATAAAATCCCAATTCCAGAGGAATTGTGTCGATGAGTGTAATATTAAGAGGAAATATCACTTGATAATAATTAGCTCACTAATGTTGTGTTATAAATGTATCACATGTACTGGTCCATCATTCTTAAGGCAAGCTGTAAATAAAATTACAAATAAAAAAATATCATTGCTTTATTATTATATTTAAAAAGGTAACTGTATCTACATGTATTATGTTTTACACGTCTTCCTCTTACTGGCATATTTACCGTTTCTTCTTCTCTATCTTTCCTATAAACAATATAAAATAAATGTAGTTATAATGTTGAAGAATAATGCTACTACTACTTACAGGTAAGTAACTTCTCTCTATTTTTCTTTTCTGTACTAGAGGTTCTGGTTAAGGTAATTTTTGGCACGGAATAGCATTTTTTTAATGTTTTTTCTTCTAATGACTATAAAAACAATCTAATAATGTATTGAAGCATAAATTTATGTAAATACATGGAATTAAATTTCTAGGCAAAAATTATTGTGAATAAACGTTATTGAATGATGACATGTTTTTGATTTTTAAAGCGATTTTCCATCGATTTTTTAAATATTTCAGCCTTTGGGAAATAGTGAACGGATATGTGTTTACTTGCATAATTATTGCATTGCAGTACAACATAATATCTTTTCATTTTGTTGGACATTTTTGGCTCTTGTTTACTATATAACCCTATATAACAGCACAACGTTTTCCCTACAACCTATATGTTTCATTTTGCCACCAGATGTCAGCTACTTTATTGGCTCTTGCCAATAAATGACACTAATCATTGGGCTGCGAATCACAAGTTCTTTTGGATAACTGAAGCTCGTATTGCACTAGCGAGTTTAGATGCGGTTTGCGGGTGCGGGTTCGGATGAGGGTGGCGGTTCTTGGAAGCTAAAACTCCTACTGTTTATTCGTCTTGACGTTTTTAATCGAAAGGGAGAACAGTTCGAGACTGTGGTGAACTCTTGACAAAACAATGGATAAGTTAGGAGTTAAATGCTGCACCATCACAGACGAAAACTATAGCACACGTCAAACCAAGGCAGTCACGTGACAGTATCGGGCTCTGTGATTGGCTGCGGGTGCGGTTGGTGGGTGAAAAAATAGCCTGTCGGCTATTCCTTCAACCGCAACCGCAGCCGCTAGCTGCCGCGCTCCTATTGGTCGAAGAGTCACCCGCACCTGCCAACCGCTTCAAAATCCGCTAGTGTGATACGGCGATACGGGCAAAACTACTGGTAAAAAATATATTTTTACAAAAGCGGGATTTACATCATAAGTACGTGCAAATATAAAACAAAAAAACTATTAATGAATAAAATCATTTTTTATTCAAATTTTTTCTTTAGTAGCTGTTCCAAAATTGTGTAGATATTTATATTTTTTTCTAAAAAAAACGAAAAATTGTTGGCTAATATAAGAGGATCTGTAAGTCCATATGCATTATTATTTAATACTCCTAACATTTTTAAACAAACCATGCATAGTGCTTTATATTTAATATAAATTTAACTTCTTAAAATGTTCGTCAGTTTTCCTACCTCCCATTTTAATAACTGACTGACTGGACTCTCAGATTAAGTAAGAAATCAGGTTATTTCGCTAAATCCCTGGTGCGCATGTGCAATATATACAAAGTTTACATAGTTTAGGCATTATCTTCATTTGACATCATTCTTTGCATTGTTTACCCATTGTTTAGGCATGTAAATGTAAGTAATCTATCATAGTTTCCGCGTAGACGCACAACCCTGACTCGTCCTCGTTCTACCTCCTTTACTTTTACTGTAATAGGATTTATATTTATTTTTCTACAAACAAACTAGACGCAGAATTTTATAAGGATGACTTAATGTATTATACACTTGAAACTTCAATCTTTAAAATATCTAAATAATTTGTAAAAAAATTGCAACGCGATGCAATTCATGCAATGTCGTAATTTTAGAGAAACAAAACATTCATATAATATGGAATATAAAAAGTGTACCATCTGGGAATTTTGGCGACATTTGCGTGCAATTTAGTGAGATATATTTGAGCTTTCAGTCTTCTCAAGAGTATTCACTTTTGGGAGAAAGTACGTCCCTCCATCATGATTTCGGTGTCAGTTGTGTATGACTTCCTGGAGAATACGGTCCTGGCGAATGTGTGGCTGAGGCGGCGAAGGATAAAAATGTGTTAAATAAACAGCGCTCGGTAGATAGCAGCATGAAATATACCCGGCCCTTTATGTTCGGCTTTGTTTGCCTACACGAGTGCTCTTCATAAATTTATACGTAACGACGATTTGATGTTTCGCACAAGACTACTGTAAAATTGTCTGTCGATATAATAAATCATCCTTTAAGCACAAGCTCCAATATACTCTTTAACCACTTTGTAACGCCATACTAGATAAAATATTCACGATGCCGCACGCCGCCGGGACAATTTCTACATATTTTCTCTAACGAAGAAGAAAAATATATTACGTTACAGTTAATAGAAAAGCTGAAGAACAATTTAATACATAATTTATGATTTAGTGACCGGTTGTGGTTCTGACGGCTTTAGTTCGGAACCAACCCATCCCAAATTTGAAAATTATTTCTTATTTGCAAATAGCACAAAAGTGATTCAATCTCCACCACAAACTGGGTGCTTGTGAAGTGCCCTCGACGGTACATATATATTGTCGTTACCGAAAAGGGCTAATAAAAAAAGATTGGCACATCCAAATTAAAATAATATAAAATAATTCATAATGATATAAGTATTTATTAATTTATATTCCCGTTGATCGTTTATATGTTTCATAAATTTATAAAAAGTAGTTTATTAAGCTTGATCAGTCATTTTCCACCCTTGAGTAGTGATGCACGACGAGGCGAGAGTACTGTCGCATCTCGTCTCGTCTCGTTACGTTATGCGAGACGAGAACGAGATTGCAGTTTAAAATTCGAGGCGAGATCGATAGAACAACTGCGAGAAGCGAGAACTCTCGCGAAATTGAATCTCGCAATAAAAAATATTTGTAACTTTCTAGCTTTGATTCATAAATTCAATGAAAAATGCACCGTACAAGGAGTAGAGTCAACGCTAATTCATGCATAGAACACGTAAATGTGAAAATTATGTGAATTCACAATATTTTTTGAGTCTATTTAGAGTCGATTAGTATCGGTCTTTGAGCGAGAAAATGCAAAAATAAAGACAAAATCGGTATTGCATTCAATAGAACTAGTTTTCTCTAATATTTCAGCCCCTAATTCACCCCAGTTAAAATCACGGTTAATAAAACTTGTCGCCCCTGAAAAGTAAAATATGTTATATTAAGCGTCGATAGGAACCTATAGGGAGAGAAGCGGAGTGATTGGTTGCCAGCGGGTTACCAGTGTAGCGGTTTTTTATGACTTAATCTTATTTAAATAGTGGCATATATTTAATAAAAAAGTGTAGGTACTTTTAGTTACAAAAAATAATTTCTAAATGTTTCATTCGTTTTACTGATGACAGAATGTATTCTTATTGAAATAGTTTATAAAGATCACAATTTGATGATAAATTGGATATTTTAGAGGTAAATTAAATTATTTACTAACTTATCACATTTTCTGGTGAGTGGTGGCAGTAAAAGAATAAACATTATGTTCGTATTGAAATAATTTGGTGACAAGAATTTAGTATTTCGTCGCTTTATTATAGTTATACGACTGCAAATAAACGGAAGACGGTGCTATTGGTGCGAACTTGTCTCTTGTAGTTAAATAGTTACGTAAATACGTAGTGCGCAAGCGCTTATTTTTGTAGCGAGACTCTCGTGCGAGAACGAGATGAGACCAAAAAAAAAATTGCGAGAACGAGAGCGAGATCGAGATTACAGATCCGAAAACGAGACGAGATCGATATTTTATATTTCTCGTCTCGTCTCGCCTCGTGTACATCACTACCCTTGAGATTTTTATGGCAGTTAGGAATGACGTAGGTATTTTTCAAACTCTAAAAGATTAGAAATCGATATATTAAGAGGAAAGGTTATCCCTGTACTAAAATGTGGAGCGAAAATTCAAACAAATTTTTTCTGTACTAGAACTATTAACATTTTTAAAAATTCAATACACGATGACACGTATATTTCCGATATCAACGTGTATTATAGGAAAAAAAATGTTGAAATTCATTAATACCAGACTTTGATTTTAATAGCAAAACCAGAATTAAGTTGCATTTCTCGTTTTGTCACTAAAATCAAAGTCAAATAATAGGTAACAGATTTCAATTAAAAAAATTAAAATGCAGGTTACTATAGAAAGTGTGCGTGTCGTGAGTTGAATTTTTTAAAATGTTAATAGTTCTAGTATATACATGTAAAATTTATCTGAATAATTTTTGCTTCATATTATAGTACAGGGACAGTGCCGGATTAAACCATGTGGAGGCCCTTAGACAATCGAAATCTCAGCCCCCCCCCCCCCCGACCTCCTAATAAGTTTACTATTTTACATAAATGCTAAACACTAGAATTGGTATAATAAAAATTATTACCTAAAATTTATTATATTTATTATAATTAAATAAAAACAGATAATAAAAGACATACATATTTACATAAATATAGTGATCTATATTATAGCCGCTTTCTTTTTACCAAGAATATCAACTCCGAGTAGCACGAATCTACCGTACACCGTTCTTTTTAAAAGGGGTTAAATGCTCTTGTACTACCCATTTTCTTCATCCCTGCCCCCGCGAAGCGTCACTATTCAAACAGGATCAAATAGATTCTGAACTGATCCGAATGTCAATGTCAATGTCACGTTAATGTGACTGACTGCTATGTATTTTGTCTTGTTTGTAAGCATTTGATATTAATATGACAGAAAGAGAAGAAATTAATTAGTTTGAAACGTTACATGTTTCATTACCTCATTACATCCATATTTAAACACCCAAATGTAAAATAATTTAATGAGTCAAAAACAAATCACATATACACCAGATTGTAGCTACAAGCGAATTCAGCAGATTATTATGTTATAAATTTAGTGCTATACCTCTATGTTTTATTTTCTACTTCATATTTTTAAAAACATATTGTTCTTTTTAAGAGTAATTCAGTTCAGTTCAGTTCAGTACGAAGTAAGATCAGTTCATTTCCCCCCTAAAACGAAAGCGCCTTATAATTATTCCACTAAATCACTGTCAATGTATAATATAGATAGCGTTAACAATGTATGTTATGCCATCGAGTTGTAATAGTAGGGTCTTGGTATATTGATTGAAATTTTTTATTATTGTAATCAAGATTCCTTTATTGTAAATAAGCATTTCTTTGTTGTAATCAAAAAAAATTTATTTAAGAATTTCTTTGTCTTTAATAAAAAAAAACATTATTTCACAGTCAACTCCATATTATTTTAATCCAAAAAAGGAGGGCGCGGGGCCCCTAAGGGACGTGGGACCCATAGGCAATTGCCTAGTCTGCCTATTGGGTAATCTGGCACTGCAGGGGTAGTCTTAATATGATGATTGGGAATAATAGTTATTTACGTATAGAGAGTCGAAAGCAAATATTTACGCCTGTGGACTTTTCGTCCGAGAGTATGAACTTCTTTCGGCCTGAGGTAGTTACAATTACAACAGTGGCTTAGCGTCATACTGTTCTAGGTGTTCTCCGCACACCCAGAGATAAAGAAAATAAATAAATCAAAAATCTTTTTTGTTGAGTTGAGTCGAGAAGGATCAGCTGGGAAGTCGTTGAAAAAATGAGTAAAGCCTTGGTGATCCAGAATGTTTTTTTTTATATAATTAAAAAAACGGACGTTTCGAACCCTAGTGGTTCATCATCAGCTACAAAAATCATTTTGTGTTACAGATAAACTTTTTAAAGTTTTAATTAAATTTAAAAAAAAACATCCCGGATCACCAAGGCCTTGCTCATTTTTTCAACAAAAATCTTTTTTATTTATATGCATTTTATACTAAAAAAATTAAATAGAAAATATTACGCAGATACTTAGTTTTTATTTTGTGAACGCCTTATTTGTATATCAAACGCAGAGCTAGGTTCAGTATGAAATTCTGACGACCAGTCCAGCTAACATTATAGGTCTGTTTGTTTCGCTACTCTGCGTCTACGGCAGTGGCGGTGCGTCAGATGAGGCAGGTGAGGCCAGGCCTCACCTCTTAAATACAAAACATTTGTAAAATTTTATAATTTTATTTTTCATTGAAAATGTATTGAAATAATACAAAGCTACAATATTTGAACTCATAAACAATCATTGTTACTATAATATGCCAAATAACCATGCAAATAGTGTTATTTTCACGCGAATTTACACATAGATGCCAAATTATACTGTCATGAACAATAATAGCGCAATACATAAGTGCGAGTGAGACGGAACGATTTTACCCTCTCTACGCTCTACATCTACACTACTGCAGATGAGCCAAACGATGAGTTGGCCTCTCTCGTTCCGGGCAGAGGGCACGTAAGCGCTTACAACAGAAAATGCTTGTTTCAAACAAGTACATTTGCATTATTTTCAATTAGTTTTTGTAAAAACGGTTTAATAATTACTATTTATTGTTACTGCTGTTATTTTTTTATGTTTCCATAAATTTGAAACTATTATTTATCTCTATTTTAATTGTACCTACTGTTACTTGTCACAGTTTTTTAAATTAATCATTTATACACAATTAAACAATAATAAATCATGTATTGTGGAAATATACAAATACCAACAACCAAGAGACAAAACAACAGTTCGAACTACTTACAACAATGGAAATGATCTGTCAAGAAAAAAGTTAAATAAATAAATCATTACAATGATTACTTTTGCATCTAATATTGTCATTATTAGTTCTTTTGAATTATATAAATATAAAAAATATAATCTTTCAAGCTCAAAATAGCAAGATAAAAGCATCGGAATAATAGGTGAGGTTGAGAATTTTTGGCCTCGGTTGAGTGCTACACGCTCATGCCACCCAGCTAGCTATTACTCAGTAATATAATATATTAATTTAATGCAAAATTGTATTTTTAGATTTTCTGTTTCTGTACTTATTGCTTATATGCTCACATCTCGCATCATAATTATAATTCAATTACTAAATGTCTTCTAATGAATTCGTAAATTTTATTGGAAATAATAAGGATGCAAATAAAAATTTATTGGTAGCTTTAAAATCGCCAAAGAAATATAAATTTTAAAATATTTTTTAATATTTAAGACTGACAATGTTACTTTTGTTACAGAATTTTTCTTAATTTTATGTTAATATTTTATTTAAATGAATTATTTACGTAACTGTTTTCTTACAATAAAATAAATTATTAGTTTTTGGCTTTTAACCGATTTTATTTTTTAAGAATTTGTTAAATTTGTTTTATTGTAAAGTACTCTATATTATCTTACTTTGCATTAAAACACGTTTCACCTTGAAATTTTTTAAAAAATCGCCTGTGGCGCATTTTTTTCTCACAAATTATAAATCCATCGATATGTCCCGTATTGTGATATTATAAATCTGGCCTCACCTCACTCTAAATTCACGCACCGCCACTGGTCTACGGTTTACTGCCGTTCCCATATACTTTGTATGGACGTGGCAGTAAACCGTAGACGCAAAGTAGCGAAACATACAGACCTATTATGACATGCAGAGAGCGGAACTGAACATTTGAACGAACCTAAAATGGTGGGAGAAATTAACGTACTAACTTATGCATTCTGCTACGCACGAAAGTATTTAAAGTTGCAATTCTTTAATTTATTTGGGTATTTTGACTATATTTATTTTCTTCGTTATTACCCATAGGACATTTCTTATTTTTATTTTATATCGGTCTACAAATTCAAAAAGTTTTTAAAAATGTCTCTAATCAAATGGTAATAAAAATGTGTATTATTTTGATTTAGTATTTTTTCTTTTTGCACACCCTTCCAAAAAAGTCTCGCCACGCCACTGAATTACAACGTTTTATGCACTAGGTACTGCAATTATAATCAATTAAATGTGATTTTTTACGATTAAAAGTTTATTATTGTGGTGGTACCACAACACAATAAGGCGATGCTTTGTATTAGTAACAATTGTTTGTGAGCAAACGAATTATTAAAAAATATCAAATCAATTAAATATTCAGTTGAGGAAGTTTTCAGAAACACTTCGAGTAAAAGGAATTTTTCACGATACGTATATTCTCAATTTTATTTCTAATATAAAGATATAAATAAAATATTATGTGTTGTACCATTAACGACATTTTCTTTTTAATGTTTTTGACGTTTTGTTTACCGCTCGTTGGACTTTTGTTCTGCTTTACCGCCCACGATGTGTAATCTTTTAGTATCCGCCATGGTAACTAAGATGTAAACAAGCAATTTTAATCTAGTCGCGCATAAAATATTGTAAATAACATGTGTATTAATTACTGTTAATCAGCAATTAACTATATATTTAAATATGTACTCCTAAATTAAAGTAATAAAAACAATTTATAATCATAATATAAATTATCTGTCAGTGATATGCAATGGGAGATTTAAAATGTCATTCATTTACAAAAATTAGAATAGAAAATAGACAAAATGTGCAGTTTTTTAAAGTTACTTTCATTAACTCTACGACTTTTAATAACTATGGAAAAACTATTTCCAAACAAAACAATAAAAGGATCTTCAAGTATTTTTAATATGAATTTCCTGTATGTTTGGTAATGCAATGGAAGCGGGAAATTTATTGCTTCGTTTGCTTGTAAATAAATGAAGCAAATGCTAAGCATTAAAGTAGTTCGACGAATTTTGTTTACAGTTTGCTTGTTTTGCTGAGCTTACTGAACGCATCAATATACATAACTTTCCTAATAGAAATGGAATATGCAATTCGTTCTATTTTAGTTTAACGCGTTTATTTGCTTGATTATATCACATATTTGTAATATAATATGTACATTGGTGTTAAAACATTATCAACATTAATAATTATTTTTAAAAAATTAACAGATTGGAGACAAATACTGATTGTTACACAAAAAATCACTGCCACGATATACGATACATCAATAAGTTGTCTCCAAAATGAACATAGGACTAAGTTTCGCAAACATTCCTAAAACGATCCACTAACAATTACGGCAACAGATCATTGCTGAAATAGTACCCGTAAACTGTAAACATTGATATTCAAATTGATGTCTGTCGAGTGATACATAATTTTAACGTTGTTTTAAGCTATCAATTAAAACTTTCGTAGTTGCTAACAACTGATGCCAGTAATTTTATTGCAATGTATTGAATACGAGTTCGACTAAAATCTAAAGAATTTTCAAGATTGTCTAGAAAGAACGAAGATTGGTTCAAACAGCACTTATAACGAGTAGCACGACCTACTAGATTAAGACAGTTTGACACGTTATAATTTTCTCTTAAAAATAATAATTTTCTGCAAAATCTTTATCGTATAAGTGATACATAAAGATATTGGGCCGAATTCAGCACTCTTCACTAGTATAGTGACCGTCTCTAGTAACTATGGAAACAACTTGCACCTTTTTCTTATTAATGCTTCGATGCATATGTCTCCCTTTATTTTGTTATTTTTAGATAAGCTTCTTTAGTTAAAGAAGAGTGCTGAATTCGACCTATTGTGATTAAAAATATAATGGCGGGAAGAAATGGACCACTTAAGTCATAAAGCAATATAAAAGAGAGAGCGTTACCTTTAATATTGTCATAACAGAGCTAGTCCAGTCAATGGAGACCAAAAGAGACTGTTTCCTTACAAAAGGCGGGGTTAGAACGATTTTAACATTTGTTGTTTAGGTTGGGACTGGGATAGTGATGTGCCATTTGAAAGTTTCATATTGAAAGTTTCAATTGAAAAATTTCATTAAAATTTCAGAAGCTACATTGCACATGTGCCGTCCAGCTTTGCAATAGACTTGCGCAGATGACATACATGCGCCTGCACTTATCTACGTGCATAAATTGCAAAATTTTCAAATATAAAATTCAGGATTATACAGTTCAAGTATGGTGGAAATTAAATATAGAATTTGGCGATATTTCAATGAAATAAATACAAAAGACAAGATACTTTCTATTTTAAATAGTTTAATACTTTTTTTCTATATTTCTGTATTACATTTTGAATAATAAATTTTTATTTCGTTTGAGGTTTTTTTTATTTATTTTCAAATTAGTTAATTTGAGATCCAAATATTTTAAATTCAAATGAAACTTACACTGAAAGTTTCAATGAAATTTTTATATGAAACTTTAATTGAAATTTATATTTTCAAAAAAATAATTTTCCGAAATTTGCACATCATTAGACTGGGGTGAAAAATTCAAGTTCATGGATTTTGGATCGAAGGTGCACAAAATAAGTTCTTTTTGGGTTTTTGGTTATTTCCTTAAAAACGGTAGACCGTATCAAAATTTTACAAGAATACAAAATTAAAGCTTGTAAATTTTTGTACATTTTACCTAGGATGAACTCTCAATTAGTTATGTTAAAAAAAGTTAACCGGAATAACAATTCATGAAAAATAAAATTAATTGTTTTAAAAAATAAACAATATTAGTAATTTAATACTTAGTTAGATTTTACTATTTATAACAGCTTACAGTCCTCGTATGGCATCAAAAGAAGTAAATTATCGATAATTTTAAAATATTTTTTTAACTCTTTCCTACAAATGCATAAAAAAACTTTGAACCGGTTAAAGATGTGATAATATTGAAAATTCGAATTTCCTCTAAAATATTAAACATTTACAAATCGGTTTAGTTATTATTTTTTCATCTCAAATTTCGACACATTTAAAGATAAACAATATTACTTATTTAATATGTATCGAAATTTCACATGAAAAAATGAGAACTAAACTGATTTGCAGATGTTTAGTGTTTTAGATGGATTTCTTATAAATTTAAGTTGTTAGTAACTCCGTGTACCACTAATCGGCAAAAATCGTGTAATGCATGACAGGGTGAAGAATTTCATGCTAAATTCAAATTTGCAAATCGCGTTATCATATCTTTAACCGCGTCAGAGTGGAATATAAATTTGTAGGAAAGCGTAAAAAAATATTGAAAAATCATTGATAATTTCGATGACACGACGACTGTAAACTATTATGAATAGTAAATCTTATTAGACTAATTATTCAACATCTAATATTGTTTATTTAAAAAAATAATATTTTTCACAAATTGTTATTGTGGTTAACTATTTTTAACATATCTCGTTGAGAGTTCATCCTAAGTAAAAAATATAAGAACCCACAAAAATTTACGAGCTTTAATTTTGTATTCTTGTAAAATTTAGATATGGACTACTGTTTTTGAGAAAATAGCCAAAAACACAAAAAACTCGTTTTTTGCACCTTTGACCCAAGATGGCGACTCGTATCGAGCCTGCCCAAAGTCAAGAACTTGAATTTTTCATCCCCATCCCGACCTAAACAACATATGATAAATTCGTTTCTACCCCACCTTCTGTAGGGTAAAAACCTCTATTGACTGGACTATGCCGTCAAAAAGATGTTACAGTATATACTGTCATACTCAACATCATATACACGCGTTACAAACGTCATCAGTTCAATACTTACAGAAATGTGTTAACGAGTTTTGACAACGAGTATGGTGAATCGACTACATGTAGGTATGTACTGAGAATCTAAGGAGCACAGGTGGAAGGAGAGCATTAATTTAATTTGTAATTAATATATCTTAATAAATTTTTGTAATAAAAGTAGCTAAGTCAATTTAATATTATATGGTAACATCTTTTTGACAAATTTGGTATGACAATAAACTAATAACATCTTTTTGACTGACCCTATAATAGAACATGATATCTGAAAACATTAGAAAAAAACTACAAATGTAGGGTTTAAACTCAAGCTCTTATTATGCACAATTTTCAGAAAAATTGTAAAATAATTTTTCTCAAAGATATTTCTGTTTGCAACGGCATTTTTTTTGTAATATGAATTTTAAACCGAAAATTGTACCTACATAATAATAAAAAAATATAAACGATAACAAAAATGAGAGCGCCTACAGTTTAGAGCACAGTCTCAAAACAGAACGACTGGAAGTATAAATATAGGCGAAGCGTAGCACAGAAACTGTCAATGTTTATATAGGGTTATTAGGATTGCATACGTTATAGATATTTCTATTTGCCTGAGTGATATCCATATCGCTATTATACTACTTACAGGCTTATTTTGTAAAAATATTGCTATATAACAACTATCGTTATTTATAATCGTATTCACTAAGTAATATCGTTATAAACATCCTCATACCGTTTGTCACAACGACTTTAGCCAATTTTTTTAGAAAAGTTAGTAACTATTATTTTAAATTAGATTGTCATTGTAATGTCATTTTGCAAAAAAATATCGACTATCAAATGGATTATTATTATTATGCCATAAAAGACTTTCACGACCAGAAACACTTCTTCTAAAATTTAAATATGGTTGTTAATTATATATTTGATGCATGAATAAATCTTTTGTTACCTATTTTCCATTTCATCCTGAACAAATATAAATAAAAAATTAATTAACCCTTCCATTTGCTAACATTTGACATTTACGGATAGAATAACGTCAAGTGAATCCTTATCGTTCATGAACTACTTAAAATAACGACAATACGATATCAATATAACAACATTGGTTTTACAGAATACGCTTTTTGAAAATTATCGTTATTTAACAACTTTTTCATCATAACGATACGTTATGGTATAACGGCATTCTTACAGAATAAGCCAGTTATTCTGATTTTTCTCAAGTAATTCATTCTCATCTAGTTTCTCAATATGATCACGGTACAATAGAGTTTCATTAACGGTAAATTATCATTAACTTGATTTAATTTTAACTATATGATGTCGATACGATCACGATCCGAAAACGCTTTTTTTATGTCTATTGACAAAATATTTACCTGTAATTAAGCGCAATATTGCAGTTTACAAGATAGAATCATATCAGTTATATCACCTGTTTTATGTAGTGTAGTTATAATACAAATAGAAACGAAAATTGTTTTACCAATAATATAAGACAAATTTTAAGATACCTATTTAAAACAATTTTACATAGTAATGCCAATGCCCAAAAATTATGGCAATTGTTAAGAATAAAAGGCGATTTTAAATGAAATATAATTATCAATCAAATTATTTTTACGAATTCTATTATTTCATCACAATAAATGAAATTGATATTGAAAGAAAAAGTCAAAATTAACAAGAATTAAGAAATTTTTAAACCTTAGTAGGCGATATAGATCTCCAGCCATGATAAACACGCCATGCACAGTATGACATACAGTCACCCTAACAAAACTCAAAACGGCATTGTATCTCCTGGTACCGTACAATAAATAAATAATAAAAATAAAATCAATTGTATTTTATCGTGATTATATTGATATCATACCAGTTATGTAAATCAAGCATTTGGCCACGTGAGTAAGAAATGAATGAGTGAAAATAGATGCATAAAGTGCAGATAAAAATAAATGAAAAATGCGTAATCAATTTGAATTCGCAAATTAACCATTTCAGAGATATGCAGGAATTTATGGTCTTTTTACCTTCCGTCACCTTTAGGTAAGAAAGGTATTGTCTTTGGTCAAAAAAATCAATGATGAGATTTTAATGAATAAGCACGTTTTAGGGTCTCTAGAATACGATTTTACTATTTTTACGATAATGTCTATATGTATGGACCGATTTATGTATGTGTGTGTGCGTGTGACGATTCTTTGGGATCGCATAGCTCCAATACCACCTTTCCAAAAATTATAATTTTTGCGTATTCCTTTTCTTTACATCAGTATGAAGAGCTGATTAGATTTTGTTTATAATTGGTCGACCGGAAGTACCCTAATTTTAATATTTTAACAGTGTTTCTTGGAAAAACGATGTTAAAGATTATTTTTTTCATTTAATGTTATTATATATATTAAAGAATATTTTATTCTCTATACGATTTGATTACATTTTATCTTTATATTCAATGAATGTAGAGGTAAAAAATTATAAAGAAATTAAATTTCATAAAGCAGCCGTGCTATGGAAACATCTACTAAGTATATTAAGAAAATTCTGATTAACAAATGTGTTAAGTGCAATTGACTTAGTATGTTTGTGTTGTAATTTCGCTGGAAATATGTATATAGAATCTCTTACAAAAAATTTTCTGTGTGGAATTTGTACAAAATACATAAGGGTACGTTTCTTTATTGTCAACAGAAAACTGCGATGTATTGCAGTTCTGCTTTATATGACGTCACATCTGCTGTTACCTGCTTGCAGTTTTGAGAGGAATAAACAAACAGTACCCTGCGGCAGCGACAATAAGATTATGATATCTGCCAAACGCCAATTCATCAGACATTATTAAAAGTTATTCAAAATATTTACTATTGCTAGAAATGCTACTAAAGTAGTTATTGAAGATTAATACCTTTGGTTATGTTGATTTTAGTTTCGTGATAACTTTCAAATACAGTCTGCGCATGTGTACATCCAATGCAACCTTTCCAAAGCTAGATGCATAACTGCGCGCAGTCAACTAGCAGAACTGCTTTGCAGTTAAATAAAAAAACACTATCCAGCTGCATAGCAAATGCATCTATACACGGAATAAAAAAACGTGCCCGAACTGACAGAAGGTAATGTGCTAGCCACATATGATTTTTGTTATAGGTGATACTACAGGTCAAAAAAAGGCGAAAAATGTTATAAACACATGTCCGGAAACGTTGTATTACAGAGTTACAGCCCTTTGAAAGTGCACCACAACAGTCACATTTTTGTTAATAACTTTGATTCTAGTTCCACTAAAAATTTAAACTTAGTATGAGGATATTACTTATTTGAATACATATTTATACTTTCTTTTGCTTCTGTATTTCAACCAGAGAGCAGCCAAGAACGTTTTTCATTATTATTATTTATTTACCTTCTTGGAACGATTTTTTAAAAAGATTGTGTATAAAATCTCTGAAATATTATTATGAAATGACCTAAGCATAACTCTGTAATCTAGGGTTATAGCTGCAATATGAAATATTAATTTTGTCTATCATAAATAACATTTTTTGTGCAAACGGACCCGAAATAAGCATTTCGCTGCCGCAACAGACCGCGAAAATAGATAAATAATCACACATCAAATGTCAATCCCAGAGACTCCTTTCTATTTACAAAGATACTGTTTAAAATTAATAAATTGGTAGTTAAGTACATATTTTTTACGGTTGCACAAAAAATATTGTGTACATCTTGTCCGCGAAGTCCTTTAGTGGCTTCGAAACTGTCTTGCCTCGGCCGTAGGCGGCCTCGGCGACAATTTTTCTCTCGGTATGCTAAAGTGTGATTTTGCGGCCTTGGTATACAAAAAGTATTATTTTATTAAAAATTATATTAAAATAATTAAATTTTGTTATAATTTGAATGTAGTTTTAATTAACTGTTACAATAATTACAGAATTATTAATAATTAATGTCGAAAACCTTTCATAAATCTGAGCACCAGTATATTGTACATCTATTGCGTACTCAAAAATTGAAGACTATTTTTTCTTTGTAAGGTAAAACTATCTATACTCTGACCAAGACTGCGCAGTATTGTTTCATTGCACTTTTCTCCATCGTCCTTCGTAATTGAGTTTTGACCGGAAATTCAATTGTTGTGGCGAGACAAGAGAAGAGGTGTCTTGTTACTTTGTTTATCATTTTCTTCTCGGCCGGCTAGATCATTAGCTCAATTAACCATTCCACGAACAAGTTATTGTTAATTCAGTTCGTTTACATGTATGCTGTAAAGTGTTGTGGTTATATTTTTGCATTTCTAGGTTTGCTTGATGCTTTGTAACTAATACATAATCGATAGCACACGAACATTTGTTTCGATAACTGATCTTAATGTCTTTGTGATTGATGGTTGCTATTGTAGAATTTTGCTCTATTTTTACTGCGGTAAATAGACGGTACACAATACACAATTAATAACAGTTAAACATAATATATTGCGGTCTTTTTACCTAAACAAGACTTCTAATTTTAGCCTCTAGTTATATGAATCAATTATTTACTGAACGTATTGTATTTCATGTAAATTAAGATAATAAATATTTTAGTTAGATACTAGTCTTGTTATCATGAATAAATAATTATATTAAATCAATAGCAGCAAATGTATAGGAGCTGTATTTGAAAGGATATAAAGGTAAATTATTGAGAATAGCACTACTTTAAAGGAAAATTACAACTTACATAAATTAATACAATCAAAAAATGTTGTGGTCAGCGCAATACATCCAGATAATTTCATTTTCTTTTAAAAAATTATCGCATACAACATTTCTCGTCCAAAAATTATAAATACCAGACCTTTGCAAGGAAACCAGGTTCTATCGTATATAATGATTGGACTAAATATGTAATTATATACGTTTAATTGTCGAAATATTCTCCGATTTCTAAATAAAATTGAAATATAAAAAATTTAAAGTATTTAAATTCTTACTCTCCAAAAAATAAATAATTATTATTAACTGAATTCAGCGTAGCAAAGTTTTACAGCAAAACAAAAGCCATTGGATAATCTACAATAAGGTAGCTCTTCGGCATTAATCTATGCTATGCAAATTTAGTTTCACAAAATGCAGATTGTGCACTGTTTTGGTTAGCTATTTAATTTCATTTGAAAATTTAAAAAATGAACAAAAACTATTGTTTATACAAGTAGAAGTGCAGAATATGCCAGGTAATAGTAGAACACATTAACATAATGGGAGAATATGCTTCTAGAGCTTCTAAGGTAGGTAAGTGTTTAGTTTGCAAGCGCAATTTCAAAATGTTATTCGTTTGGTGAAAATAAGAACACAATTTTATGTTCAGATATTGTAAATTTCATGTGTAAGTGATACATAGAGTAAGTTTATATCGACGCCCCTAATCGGATTTAAGTGGATTTAGGATTAGAAATCGTATTTAAGAAAACGATATAAACGATATGGATTAAATTTAGAATCGAATTCTAAATCGATTTTATCTACGAGATTGAGTATGTTTATATCGACGTCCTTAATCGGATTTGACAGTTAATATATGTCAACGTGGTGTCAACGATAAGTTAGTACAATTATTAGAAGAGCAATAGGAAATCCGTGGACGCAGCAAGAAACAGAATATTTTTTGAAATTAATCCTGGAAAGAAAAATAATTGATTTGTTAAATGAAAAAACTAAGTAAATGTTAAATGAAAAATATAAATAAATGTGAAGACAAAATTGTCAAAAGTCAAAATTAATACTAGTCAATAGTGTTATACGCATTATATGCTGATGCCAACAGTGTCAGTAAATTCAAATGTACTTGATCGCTTTAAATTTTTTCTGGTATAAACAGTCAAAATTTAGGATTTATTTAAATCTGATTTGATAAGAAATCCGATTAAGGACTTTGATATAAACTTATTCAAATGTACCTAGTTTTTAACCTAGGAAGGATACAATTAAAAGTCATATTTGCAACACAACAATAATATACTCGTACATAATTGTACTTGCAAAACCAATTAAACAATATCGTATAATTAGTTTTTACAAGAACTTTTTTGAAAATATAATTTTGACTCAAAATATCACCTATACATTTTTTTAAATTTATTTTATCCAGGGCACCGGGTACGATCCCGACCGACGTCAAATATTTCGAATTTTAAATCGCACAAAATTAACCTCTGTGGTGCCCTCCACGCCAATAATGAGTATCCGTGAGGTGACGCCTAGTAAACACCCGCACGGTAAAAATCACCATTACTGAAATCTGTGTACAAAGCAGATTGGTACACCCAGCAATGGGTAATATGACGTGATGATATATTTATTTATTTTATTTACTACATTTACTTTTTTTAACTAAAAAAAAGTGTCGCTAAATAGCGGCATTTCAAAATTATACGCGACCCCGGCATGTAGTTTTAAAACTACACAGGAGTTATTAAAATAAATTTGAGTATAAGGTATAATTTAATTTCTTATGTTACAATACAAATAAAAATTAATTTTAGTATGTGAAAAAGTGAAGTATTTTAATCAATCAATTATAGAATATTATATTACCGTAAATAGAACTTCACTTATTATTTTCCAAACCAGACAAAACATTTCAAATGGCAGTATTTTGTGGACCAGAAGTTTGATACCCATCATAATTATTTAAAAACCAAAACCTACAAAACAAACAAAAACTTTGATACGGACAAAACTGTCATATAAATTTAGTTGGGTATACTTACGGCAAACAGCACTAATATGTTGTTGCAGTTTGGAGTCCTAACACTTGACGCATTCGCTTTAAATTATTTAATATATGTGATCAATTCCTAAAAAGAGATTATCAATTTCGAATTGGAAACAATTCTTTGTGTTTGTTAGAAAAGAAGGCTGAGTTATTAGCTAATCAGATATAATAGTAGAAACATTTTGAATATATTCCTCTTAGTAAAAACTAAAATAATAAAGGTAGGTATTATTGTTTTACAGAAGAAGAAGTTTTAAGTGCTTTGAAGAAAATTAAAGAAGGAAAGGCTCTTAGACGCAAAGTAGTAATCCTAGTTCACATATGGGTGAGCATCATGGATAACAACTGAAAACTATTATACTAAAATACGAAATGTGGAAATGAGATTTCTCAGGAAAATATAAGCAAAACTAAATATCACCGCATCAAAAATGTAACCCGTAGGAAGAATATGAACGTACAGCTTAAGAAAGAAATTATAGAAAAAGGGTAACTAAAATGGAGAGGGCACCTTCAAAGAATGCAAAATTACATACACAAAAATCGATGACTTAAAAGGATTTGAACCCAGAACCCCGAGCGCACTCATGTCTAAGAGGCTTTGTTCTAATCATTGAGCCACAATCTCCTTAACATGTAACGTTATAGCACATCAGGCAAAGAAGTCGTTTGCTTAAAATGTATTACAGACATTACAAAAAGTTTAAAACATCTAATATTAGTAGATAGGATTGGTCACGTTGCCACGTTGTTATGAATGTTAAGCCAATTCTTTCAATAAAGATGTTTTCTAGTATTTCGAAGGATGTAAACTTCTGCGTCTTAAGAGGCTGTGTATGAGTTATAAAATGGTTTAAAATAGCATAATTTACATCGAAATCAGATTGATTCATACGTCCGGCATAGTGCGTAGGCGTCACTCACGTATCTTTTATTAGATGTACACGTGTTGATCGGCGGTATTGTTCCTGCTGCTGGAATAGAATTTATACAGAAGGAAATTGAATAGTGCTGATCCGGAAATGCTTTTAGCGGAATGTTATTCCAGTCAATCCCCATCACCGTTTTGACGTTTTACGGCGGCGTACCTGCCGATGTCGATGGACGCTGCCCAAACTAAGAGGTGGACCCTATAGGGATTATTCAAACCTTTTATTAACGTTCCAAAACGTTACCTTCATATAGCCACTTTGCAACAAAAAGCTAAGTGCTCCCTCAAAAGGAAACGAGATGAATTTCATTTCAACGTTTTACTCAATCGTTTTAGATTTTAATCTTTTACACAAATCGTATTGTTTGTTCCACTTTGCACTTCATAAGGAGAAGGTACACTTAATGTTGAGTTCATTCCTTTTTAAATCAGACAAGAATTACAAGGAATTTAATGGTAGGTACTCTTCTCATACAAAATATTTTCAAAGTTAAAATTTATCATTTAATAATTCAGCGGAAATTACCGTACGTGCAATTAAAAATTAAATATGTATTTTGCATATATTTTTGTAGAATATAATCTTATATTCTATATCTTATTTTAATTCTATTGTCGTATTTTGAGTTATATGAATTGTTTATTTTATGAATGGTAATCGTATTATCGTACATGTGAATTTATTATTAGTGTAACAAATCAGGTACATATATTTAAATATTTAGTTTTAACAAAATTATTTTCAATTTATATGAATTTAATGTTATTATTTTTAGCTATGCATGAAGGTACACAATCTTGCATTTTATTTATATAAATAGGAATGTTACAATAGGCTACTTGCGTGGTACAGAAAATCTGATATCCATCACTAAATACGTAAAAATATAAATTTTATTTAAAAAAAATATATGTTTTTTAATAATTTAAGAAAGAAGATTTTCTTTGACATCATTATTTTGAACTGGAAAAAGGGATGCATATTTAAAAGTTTTACCTGTAGATGGCGAACGAGTGCAAGTTTTAATTTGATTTTGACATTAGTTCATTTTTCTGTCACTGTCTCTCTTCTTTATTATTTACAATTTGCGTGGTTTCTGTTACTTTTATTACGTATTTCGATTTGTTAAGCAGGATTTGGACGGATTTTAACTTAGCTCGTACAAGATTAAAATGACAAACGAAAATATTAACCTCCAAACTATTATTCAAATTATTGCTTTACGGCCATTCATTGGTTCGGCGTAATTCTAGGTCATACATGGCGGTAATTTAAATATTAAAATTTCATTATTTTTTTTTCTGGCCAATTAATGAAAATTTTGCCAAAAGAAAAAATATGGATAGCAAGTTTTTATCGTCTCTTCTAAAATATTAAATAAAAAATAGCACGCAAGTAACCCATTAGTAGGTCAGTCAATGGTTAGTCTATTAGATTCCGATTTCAATTTAATTCATTCTTTCATTTGATTTAACATAGCTGTAAATAAGACCTTAGATCTTCAGGGGCAGTCTACCCTTATATGTATGAGAAATACATTAGGAAATATCGGTCATGCCTTGGTAAGCTATCTTCGCCCTCGGCAGTAACGAAACATTTTCCAACTCGGTTAGTAATACACTATTGTAAATTCTTCGGCAAATGAAGTACATATAGGCTGTCCGGATTTCGAAGTCCCCCATTGGGATCTCGAAAACTAGCAGAGATACGACTTCGGTTAAATGGGACATGTGGTGCGCCTTTGGGGGCCATCTTAGATGTGCATATTTGATATTTGCTTGCAAAAATTCTTATTTTTTTCTCTTACGATTGGCCTAAGTGTTACTGGGTTTTAAATTTATTTTAGTCTTATAATCTTACATTTTCCAATATTTCTCATGATATTTATTATTTTTTTGGCAGTAATTTCATTAGATTTAAATATAAGTTTGTGTTATATTTCGAAAATTTACTGATAGAAAATTATTTTCGTACGCCACTGGATAGACAATAAAAATGTCTAACTTTTTAATTTGAAACATTTTTCTCGATTACTGATAGTTTAGAAGTAATTTCAAAATGAATATATCGACCAAATTCAGTTTTTCGTCCTTTTCTAGTAACCTATAAATTTTTTTATCAAAATAAAATCACATCTAAGTTGCCCCCCAAATGTGTACCACATGTCCCATTTGACCAAAGGTGTATATCTTACAGTTTCCGAGATCCCAATGGTGGCCTACGAAATCCGAACACTCTGTTTAATGATAATGATATGGTAACTCGAATTTCGTATGTATCCAATTTTAACTGTATATTTTTTTATTATTTACAACAAATTGTTCTTGACTCACCTGGCATGTTGCGGCCCCACGCTACCGCTATCATAGGCCGAAGACGCCGAGATTTGCGAGTCTCTGATCATTCCCGATTCCATGCCAAGCGGTCCGCCGCACTGACCTGCAATAAGAAAACATTGTTAACTCACTCGCCTCCACACTGCGGCTTCCAGGACGTTCATTAGCCAGCGTAACATTAATCTCCCACAACAAAAACACACAGATATCGCAACAGGAATAATTGTCACACAACAATACAAGATAGTGAAAAAATAAGGAGATAAATAATAATAATACAATAGAAAGGAATATATAGAGCAATTTGGGATGTCTTAATAACAGTCCGAAACTGGGAATAATACTCGTAGTAGTGTAATAACGGTAGCATAGATTCCATAGGTTGTTAAGAAAATATAAAAATATTTAAATGTAAATTTGCGCAAGGAAAAACTGTTTTCAATGTTAAACGCATATGGCCCGCTTTTCTATTATCGTTCTGAATTACAAATTCAACTTTCTGAATTACAATTGAGACTTTCCAAATTACACTTGATACTTTCTGAAATTCAACTGACGCTTTCTGAAGTACAAATGGTGCTTTTCTGAAATTATGTTGCCTATCCTGAATTGCAAATCATGTTTTATGAAATTAAAATAATTATTCTAAATTACATTTGACGAGTTCTGAAATTAAATTGTTCATTCTAAATTACAAATCACGCTTTCTGAAATAAAAATGACCATTTCTGAAATACAAACGGCAAAGGTATAATTATAAGAATACGTTTCAAGGAATTTGATGTGTACAGTGAGAGGATTGATTTTTACTAAAAAAAATATTCCTGTTCATCAATTTTTAAAACACTTTGAGGCAAAACTAAGGTTTTATCTGATGTTGCACTTTGGCATACAGCTAATACATATAAATACAACTCCAATAGCGCATAAATGACATTTGTTAGTTTGATGGGAACACTTACGACAACAAAACTAATTAAATAATTTAATTCAATTTATACTTCCAGGCTAAAGGTTAATATTGTAACACGAGGGGGGTGCGGAAGAAGATGATGCTAATACTGCTTACTGGTTTCCCAACGATGACACTTTAACTGACTGGTAGACGCTTGGATGATTGGCGTTCACTGCTTGGTGAAAAGGAAGAACACACACACACTTACACTTTCCACTCACTTGTTGACTGATGAGGGATGCCGATGAACACTTACATTATGGACACGGACAATTACTCGAGATTTACTGACTAAAGTTTTATTTACATGTTTATAACTTATTATTATTAATTAAACTAAACACAACATAATACCTACAAATGAACTAAACTATTACATGTTACATTCCGTAACTCAGCGGGCGGGCGTTTAGCGCCCGCCCCAAAACTAAAACACACTACATATCCGACAACAAAGGTTTTCACGACGCGACAAACTAATACAGACTATAACATGTTTACTTCATAAGAGTACTAACCATACTATCTAAAAACTAAAAATCTTATCTCTTCTTTTTCGTGAGAGGCTAGCGGATAAAGGGTAAATGGCATCATAGCGTAGGGTATCTAAAGTCAGCCACGTATGCATAATGATTTTAGAACTTATAACTGTCAAAGATCGGTGACATTCAGACCAAACAAAAACCCTCGATAAAAAAAATTATAATTATTTCTAAACAGAATTTTGACTAACAAAGATAACAAGTTGAAATATTATTACTAAACTATAATTTAGAAAAGCTTATGAAAATGTATTTATTTGTTAATGCTCTTACCTTCGTCTTATCACAATATCAGTGACCTGAAACTGAACTCGAATTGAACCGATATTCTGAATTTTTTACGAAACTGAACCCGAACGGAACCTTAATTTATCAGGGTCAATAAATCTGAACCTCATTTAAATCGTTTTACAATATGATTCGGTTTTATGCATAATTTTTAAAATTATTTTAAAATGAATAAATAATAATCATGTGTTTGTGCTTTTAATCATTTACTGTGCTGAACCGAAATTCGAACCCGACCCCAAAACCGATCAACCGTTAATATTTTCATTTTCTTGAATCTAAACTGAAGCTGAATCGACATTTATTTCCTAAGCCTGAATCAAACCTGAACTATAAATACATTTCAGTTCAAGTTCTTGGTTAATATTATACTTATTTCACAGAATAGATGCCAACAGGTTTTTCTTCAATAATAAGTTTTACATTGAGTACAAATTGAAGCAACGCGCGTGGTTTGTTCAATTAGTGTGCATCAAATACAAGGTGTAGTGTGCTTTTTCACAACTCTAAAATCTAATTCCTAATATTACAGTAAGATGATAAAACTGCAATTTGGGACACAACCTAAGAATGACAAAATAGAGCAAATATAGCATCCGTGCAAAGTCAAACATAAACATAACAATCAATATTACAATTTATTCACGCCGACGTAATATTGACTGCCAGTCCGAAACTTTATTTATTCCATCCCCAACACAGTCGAAAAATTTTTTTTTGAATAAACATAACAATCAAAACATTATCACAGACTCTTTTTTCACTCACCACATATTTTTTTTGTATATTATGCATTTACTTATTTTGCGTGCGCAAAGTGGTTCATTTCTACACAGATCGACAGACCGTGCGTAAAGTAAAAGAACCGTGCGCACGGCTTATTCGCAGTTAATAAATTAACCACACGTAAAACAGACACTCAAAAGATCACTTTTTGGGCAATCTGGACAAAAAATATTGTGTACCACGAGTGCAAAATGACACTGTCGCTCTAGCATCATTGAAGCTCTCAACTGCGCTTCGTGCTTCAAACTTCATGTTTGTGCGACAATGTAGCATTTAGCACCCTTAGTACACAAATAACTATTTCTTATTTCGCGTTTACAAAGTGAATTTTGTAACACTTTTTCGTCTATAACAGTGATACAATGACAGTTTTTGGGGATTTTTTAAATTGTGAAGTTGGTAACTTATTGTGTCAAATACATATCTTTCATTTTAGTTGTTATTACCTCTCTTTACTCATAGAAATTTATAGTAAAATATTTACATCACTCAGTAAAAGCTCTTTTTAAAATTAAAATTGAGTATTATTTGGAGGTTTCCTTGAGTAACTCAGTAATTAGATTTTATTTTACATATTTAATAAGCTGTAAAATCCAATATGCAATTTTATAAATATTGCTAATATGTAGTTATAGCCATGAAATTTAATCATTTGAATTGTCAGAAGTTCGAATTTACAGGTTATGAAATAAAAATAAATAAAATCTGTGCCGTGAGTTAGATGTAGATTATAAAAACAAAATATTTTTATGCAGTTAGGTGTAGAATACAATTATCTGTAATTTTTATTTGAAAATAGAATTTCTGTCAGTTGAAATGATATGCATTTCTTAGTAATTTTATTTAAATTCCATAGCTATCACTACAAATGAGCGATATTTATCAAATTTAAAATTGGAATTTATAGGTCACTAAACATCTAAAATAAAATCTGATTTACGTGTAGAATTTAATACTATGCAACATTTATTTAAAACATTTTTGTCTTAAATTAAATGGGCAGTTTTGCACAAGGAAAAACTGATTTCTCAACATACTGTATAAATTTTTACTAACCTAACCTAAGTGCTAAATAACTGTTGTCAAAATAAAACTATACTCGTATTACAATAACGGTCATTGTAGCACTTGTATGTCAATATACTACTCGTATTTCGTGTCAATTTTGTACGACCTAAAAAATCATGGCATATTAATAGGATAAAAAATCACATGAATTTGTTAAATTTTTGTTCCATGGCGTGAAAATAATATTTTTAAATTTAAGAATTTTTATTTATAAATATTGTATAATGAAACAATATTATTTAACAACGTATCTTGCATATCACTATTCTGATTTGATTCTTGTTTATAATAATTATATAAATTAAATAATGTTACACACGTTATAAAATTGCAAATTAGACATTCAATTTGAGATTCTCATTTAAAATTTATTAGTTGTGTGACAGAAAATCGCAGCTCATAGCTAGTTGTCAGCGTGCGGTACGGTTGAGTAATATTGATGCTCGTTCAACAAGAATACAATAAACACAAACAGCTGTCAATCATCTGCGACGGCTGAAGCAAGCTCGTGACTTTGACGGCCTGAGCGAGGCTGAATACCCTCGCCGAAAGCTGCAATTAATCTTCAGCCGTATTAAATATCACCACAGTGACAAACTGCTTGCTCTATACCCCAGGAAAACCTCAGACGAATCAACTCAAATCACAAATTGCTGAAAGGTTGCATTATTTATACTTGATTCATATTCAGGCCATCACCTGACGCCTGCATTATTTACTGTTTTAAGATTTCCTGAATTATAAATGAGCTAAAAATAGAAGATTTATTAAGGTCGTTATTTAGAACACCCAAGATACATTCATAAGACTTTGTAAAGCTGTTTTTCATTTCCAAATTGAAAAGGCACTAACAGAATTTACGATAACTTTTTGCTTTTAGTGAGAATTATTATGTGTTTTAATGGTATAACATTTTGTACTACAACATTTGTAAAGTATTTGTTTATAATAATTACTTATGCCTTCACTATATTTGAATATTCTCCCGAATTTTTTTGCCACCATGTAGCTACTTATAGTACAGTCGTATATGCTCGTATAGTTATAAAATAATACTATTGAATTATTTGCAGATTCTGTTCTTGATAAAAACGCTCTATTTATAAACCAAATACAATAAATAGTAAAATAATAATTACGAAATGCCTTTTTAGACGTACATTGTGATAAGTACGACATATCAACGTAGAATCCTAACACTGAAGGTTTAACTTATGACATTAGTGTTACGATACATTTCATATCGTAATAGTTGACACGGTTGCTAGGTTACTATGTCATTATTTTCTAGCTAGACAAAGTCGTTCAAAATAAATTATTTTTATTTTATTTTAAATATAACACGAAGATAATTATTTAAATAATAATAAATTGTATTTTATTATTATTTATTTGTGCTGGTCTAAATAATAATGTTCGTAACTTGTATGAAATTTAAAAATCTTAGCTCGTTCGTATTGACTTTGCACTCGCATAATATTTGGTATTTTTCGTAACTTGTTACGAAAATAACATTTATTTTAATTACAATAAATTAGTATCTAAACTAATAAACGAATTTTTCTTACAGTAGTGACAATTAAAGCATTATGCATTTATTTGCAATTTTGTGTCAATTCCGTGGCTATTAATGCGAATAAGTAAAATTTATAAAAAATTTAATTCGGTTTTATAGGGTACAAAACATGCAAAATAAAATCTGATTAGTTGTATTGGTGTAGAATATTATTGTCTATATACTTTATTTGAAACATTCTTGTCTAAAATTAATAGGTAACTAACTAAAGCAAAATGAAAAAATTAACATTGTATTTTCTACTTTACGTATTTCAAGTAGACACCGGTACCTATAGAAATCATGATAAAAATCGCGTATCGAGATTAAGTAAATACGCACGTATATATAAAATAAAATAATATTTCTCAGTTTTAAATCTATGTAAAAAACAATTATTATTAATTAAATTGATAATTTACGTCATTAAATACGTTCCAATTCCATTCTTTACACACATTTTATTTACACATTTTATTATATCTTCGAGTACTATAAATTTAAGGATTGAAAAATATAAAAAATATATTCTATAAATATTGCATTCTATACAATTCCAAGCAAATCACTAAACAGCATAAAGCTGTCATCGACCATAGCTTTGTGGACGCAAGTTTTGTACGTTAGGTTGTCTTAAGTTTAAAAAAGTCAGAACGTAACTTTGAACTATTTTTTTCGTTGATTTTACGCCAATATGTCTGTTCTAAGAAGAAGTCTCATTCATTTTGAAGTTGAGGACAGTTTTAAGCAATTTCATGTGAAATAATATTGGTGGTAAATATTGTATTGGCCGTATTAGATTTTTTATATACGTACATACGTGGTGACATGAACACCGAAACATAGAGAATTAACATGTACATAATAAGACTTTCTTAATTTCCTGCTTCCCCAGTTATTTTACAACTTGACAGATATACCGTTTGATATTTGACACGGTGAATAATATAAAAGGTGTGACAACTCATCAATTTTTGTTGACAGATTGATGTCGGCGATCAGTAGGCCGAGATTCTAACCTTACATGTAGCGCCTAAATACAATGTGCTCTACCACATAACTAGAGATTCACGGGCTTGGCTTGAAGCTTGAAAGCTTGGCTTGGTTTGAAAAAGCTTCAAAAATCAAGCCAAGCCTGCCGTTCAAAAAAGCTTGACTTTTCAAGCCAAGCCAAGCTTCTGTTCCACCAAGCCCAAGCCTAACATTTAAAAAAACTTGAATTTTTAAGCCAAACCAAGCCTTCGACTGTCAAGTAATTTGGTTGAAAACAAGCTTTTTCAAGATTTTCTTAAGAAATGTTAACGAGGCCGACAAAACCGTAATTTTATGGTGGTAAAGTACTTTCTCATTGCTTCGGCACATTTTTGCAAACTTCTAAGAATTGGAGTTCCCAAAAGGACCAGCCTTCATTACCTGCCAGTCTAGTAAGTTTCAAAAATTTGTAAATAGGAAACTATACCGTTTATCATTGTGCAAAGACCACTTATTTTCTCAATCTGAACCAACTAGTCGCACATTGTAGTACGCGCACACAATCAAGTATACAAAATAAATTTATAAAATGTTGAAAAAGTTTTAATAAATAAATGATAATATAATTTATTGTTTTATCCTTTACCTACATTAATATAAAACGTATGATGAAAAATGATAATACAAAAAATATTGTAAATGTTAATCATTACATATAGATCTATTTAATTTTTTTTAAATACTTAGTATTGTCAAGTTAAACGTATTTTGTATAAAAATTAATCAATTAAATACTTCAAATTTTAAGTAACTGAAATTAATTATAAGCTATGAGGTCTCGTGGCCACGTGCCTGAGTGTCAGTTTGCGAATCTGGGGAACCGAGTTCGATCCCGACCGACGCCAGATATTTCGAATTTTAAATGGCACAAAATTAACCCCTGTGGTGCACTCTTCACGCCAGTAATAAGTGACCGTGAGGTGACGCCTGGTAAGCGCCCGTACGGTGCAAATATTTCATCATTACCGATATATGTGTAAAAAGCAGATTGGCACACCCAGCAACGGATAATAAGCCGTGAAGATTATTTATTTTATTTATTTAATTATAAGCTCAAAGCATTAAGAAATTAGATTCGATTTTTAAATAATCAATATTCATTTTAATTTTATCTAACTTGATTTTAAATACCAAGCATCAAGCTTCAACACATGATATATATTACTCGTATTTATTGGAATGCTACAAATAGATAATTTTGCTGCAGGATAAAAATTATAAGAAATAATAATATACTCTACACCGCAAGATAAATTGATTGACAGACTACATAAATGATGATAATTATTGCATTTTAAAGTTGCATTTTGTACAATGTTTTGTTATTCTGGTATTTCCGAATCATAGAGACGAGACAATTTCTATTTGTGGATCTGTATATTTATATTCAAATATTTTCAATGCTATTTCTAGCTCAAGCCCTAATGTAGCCCTAATAAACCGATCTTGTCTGTGACAGGTATAATGGACAATAACAATGTACCGACAAAGAGAACATTCTCTTTTAAATATTACATTGATACAAGTTTTCATTGTTTCCAAAAATATGAATTAATAAATAAGCAATAAATATATAATCTCGGCTTATTACCTAGTTCTGGAGGTTTTTAATTTGCTTTTATCCACAAATTTTGGTAATAACGACATATTTGTATCGTTGAGGGTATTTACTTTTGTATTATTTGAACTTGCACATGATTACTGTAATTATATTTATGAATTTCACTTACATGATTCTGTATTCAAAAATCTGTAGAAATTTCATAAGAAGAGGCGAGTAGATATTTATGTCACAAACAAAATTTCGGGGAAATTTCCATCTGAAGGGTTTTATGATTTCCAGATGTATTTAAAGTAGGTATAAAAGGTCAGTCTCAGGGTCATTTTCATCCCATTGTACATTCCAAAATATTTATGTATTTATTTGAACACTGTTGTTGCGTGTTTGCAGTCTTCAGTTTTTTTTTATTTATACAGGGTGAATATGAACTATATAGTATGACAAACTTTAACAGTTTGTTGGGAGGTCATTTCGAGTAAAAATGAACTTAAGTTCTATTCATTTTAGTTATTAAAATACAATAAAGTCCAACTAATGCATATGCTTACTTGAATAAATGCAGTCAACGAAAATAATAACAGAAACATAAAAATTGAAGGGTAAATATTTAATAAAAGATAATAAATTTATGTTGATTGTTTACTTTTAAAAATAAAATAAATGAATAAAATATACATTTCAATATTTTTATATTTTAATAATTACAAGGAAAAAACACTTGGTGTAAGTTTCATAAATTTTGTTTTATCGTATTATTTATCTTACGCATAAGAAGCTATTTTTCAATTGTACCACAATAAATTTATGTAAAACAAAACGTGATTTATACATTGGTAGGATACAATGAAACATCGACATAACATCGATATATTGATACATCAATATTCCAATACTTCGATATATCGGATTTATCTGTATATCGATATATTTAATTTAATTCAGATCGAATATTTATATTAAAATCTTGATACCGAACAACTACTACTGGTTTTCAAGACCCATATACTTACTGTGCGCATGAGCATTTATAAAGCTTGAAATCTCGAAAAAGCTTGAAATAGCTTGAAAAGGCTTGAAATAGCTTGATAAAGTTTGTAAATCAAACCAAGCCTAAAATATTTAAAGCTTGAAGTTTTCAAGCCAAGCCAAGCTCTGTTTCCATCAAGCCCAAGCCAAGCCAAGCCTAACATTAAAAAAAGCTTGAAGCTAGAACTAACTTGACAAATGACAAGTTAAATGTCAAATGCCTCTAAGCAATGCCTGAGTTGTCTAATGTGATATTTTTTTCATATTTCTAATTTTTGTTTGCAATACTGCCTCATTCTTAATAAGATGTAATAATTAAAAGTATAGGATGTAAATCATTCTTATGAGTATTGCATGCAAACGTACATATATAATTTTCAATAAGGAATTCTATTGTATCATAAATATCCTCTGAAGATTCAATATTCTTTGAAAGTAAGACTCCACTCCACTACTAAAATAAATCATAGATATGTGTATTAAGATGTACTAAAAATCCATTTCATTTTTAGTTTACATTTGTAACGTAAGTAAGGATTTTATTAGCTGGAGAGGGTATAACTTTCCGCCAGACATTCACAATCATAATCTTTTGCGAAAGACGGTAAATTGGAATTTTTTCTTCATTCCTGATCTACAACCTTCTACCAAACAGTATTTTCGATATTTGTACATTTTATCGAATATTTACATAAAATTAATTAACGTATGTCAATTTAAATTTAAATTGACAGATGACAGTTACCTATTTGTTAGGAACATTTCTAAACTTACACGCTGAGACATCTGGCGGATGCCAACTTCGTAAACACGGATATTTTTAATGAGTTGTCCCACCTTCTATACTTATACACCGTGATATTTGATAATTATATTGTCTAAATTCCATGGCTATTGCTATTTTGCAGGTGATTTTCGACATATTCGTACCTAATTTCTGCCGTCACAAAGAATGCAAATTTAATATTGTTTAATGATTCAGATGTAGAATTTTATGCTCTACAACTTTTATTTAAATCTTTTTTTACCTAATATTAGGTAAACAGGATATTACGAAAGTCTGATTTTACATGTTAAATCTTTATGTTCCAGTTTTCGAGTCACCAGCCTGTATATAATACGCGGCAGGAATCTTGCCTGTTCCAGTAACAACTCCATTGGACTAGTTATAACCTGATATTTAAGAGCATTTTCGTAAGGAATATGAATAATACACCATTTGAAGATTTAGGAATAGATGCTGAATGTGAATGTGCATTATTGGCACTTATCTCTAACGTGATTGTCGTTAGGTTCTTGTGAGTGTTGGAGCATAGAATGTAGTTCACACTGTGGCTGGAGTTTGATATCAGGTTTGCGGCAGTGAAGTGTAAACCCCGGGAGTTAACAGTTCGCGAGTGTTTAGCTCGACGCCGATAACATCGCCGGCTCATTGTCCCATCACAGCGCTCCTGATTACCAGCCCATCACCGACCTTGTTTGTCTACACACACAGCTCTATAAACCGCCCTCAATGAGGACTTAAAAATCCCACAGCCAAGCTTTGCAAAGCTGCCTACCTCATTAAGAAAAGTGAATTCTAGTAAGAGAAAAGTCGTAAATTCAATATCTAAACCAAATATGGCCAGTTACACCGCTTATAGTTAACTATTGGTTAAATTGACAATAATCGTATCGAAACGAAAAGACAAATCAATTTTTAAATATTAATGTAAACATTTCGATACGCACTTTTTACCTCTCGCTAAGAGAGGTATTGAATTTATGCTAAAGATCGCATATCCAGATTTTAGTGAATAAGCACGTTCTAAGTTCCCTAGAATACGATTATAACATTTTTACGATGATGTCCGTGTGTGTGTGTGTGTGTGTGTGTGTGTGTGTGTGTGTGTGTGTGTGTGTGTGTGTGTGTGTGTGTGTGTGCGTGCGTGTGTGTGTGTGCGTGCGTGTGTGTGTGTGCGTGCGTGCGTGGGTGTGCGTGCGTGCGTGGGTGTGCGTGCGTGCGTGGGTGTGCGTGCGTGCGTGGGTGTGCGTGCGTGCGTGCGTGTGTGTGCGCGTGCGTGCGTGCATGCGTGTGTGTGTGGATGTGTGTGTGTGTGAGTGTGGATGTGTGTGTGTGTGTGTGTGTGTGTGTGTGTGTGTGTGTGTGTGTGTGTGTGTGTGTGTGTGTGTGTGTGTGTGTGTGTGTGTGGATGTTGAATTCACGATTTCTCAAATACTACAAGACTTAAGATAATTTTAACTACGGATTCCTCAATCTAAAAATAATGGGAAGAGTTGATTATGTTTTGGTAACAATTGGACAACCGGAATTAGTAGTTAATGTAAATACTTATATTAAAGAACGTTAAATTCTTTGGAATTAATAAAGTTTCAGACTACAGTCAATATTACAATTTTATTCACGCCAACGTTTCGACTATACAATAGTCTTCTTCAGGGCTCTACAATATATATATACAGAGTGAAATAGTACATGATTAATAACTACCCAAAAAAATGAACCAACAAAATAATGAATACATCAAATACTAATGTCGAAATAAAGAACAATATTAATGAAGTTAAATACATGTCATTACCGTACATAAAAGAACTATCGCCAAAATTAAAAAAATTGATGAAACAAAAACTGGACTTAAATATAGCTTTCAAACAACATAAAACTGTAAACAATTTATTTAGCGAGATCAAAGGCACAACACAGAAAGAACTACAATCCAATCTTATATAGAAAATCCCTTGTAAAAATTGTATTAAAACATATACAGGACAAACTAAAAGATACCTTAAAATACGCCTAGATGAACATAAAAGAAATTCAAACAATAATAATAGAAATATAAAATGCGCTCTAGTAGAACACACTAAAAGTAATAAACATGAATTTGATTTCGAAAACACAAAAATTTTAGCAATGGAATCAAATCTGCATAAACGTTTAACTTTAGAGATGCTATTCATAAAACAGGATAAAAATAACATTAACTCTCAAACCGACATAGAACACCTTAGCGTAATATACAACAATTTAATTAACATTAAAAATAAACAAAATAAAATAAAAATTAAAAAATAAAATCAACACAACATTAAATATTACACTGAAGTACACCAAGTCATCTACCATCAAGGGGTTTTTCTTCACACGTCAGGATCCGCACATCCACTCATCTATTGGTCCTGATTTAATTAATCTAAAATTTTCCAGATAAGTCCTTATATTGGTGTAAAAAACATCTTTACAGTTACCATTCAAAAAAAAAATATATATTCAGCAAAGTTTATTTTCACTCTGTGATCTGTGATTTTTAACTATTTATTTATTTATATTTTTAAATATCCGTCTTGTATGTATCTACGCTTATCCACACGTGTACTTTTTCCTTCAACTGGACCATTCTGTAAGTTTCATGTTATAGTTTTTTGTAATCTAGAATTTTGAAATTGATTTGTGTTCTCATGTACTATTTCACTCTGTACGTATATATTGTAGAGCCGTGAAGAAGACTATTATTGTATAGTCGAAACGTCGGCGTGAATAAAATTGTAATATTGACTGCTAGTCCGAAACTTTATTTATACGTCCCCAACACAGTCGAAAATCGGTTTTTGAGTTAAATTCTTTATTCGATAAATATAAATTCATTATTATATCTTTTATAGATTTAGAGATAAAGAAATGCATTTAAAATAATTTGATGTAAAAACTCTCAGATCAAACTACTTCAAGGCAAGAAATTCAAATGTTTGTAATTGACACATAAATGTCACTGTCAAAAATATTTGTATGCCACTGTCAAAAATATTTCTACATCATTATGAAAATAAAAAATGTCAACAACGCAAAAGAATATACGTAAAAAGAATATAAAAGGAATTTGCGAAAAAATGACGAATATAAACAAAAAGAAAATTTTAGGATATTGAATATAAAGAAAATGTATGTATTGTACATAAATTATATTAAAATATCCCATAGAATTTGCAAATATATGTGAGAATTATTTTGTAGTGAGACATGAATATATGTATTTGTATTTAAAAATTTTGTTTACCTTTGCTAACACTGTTAAGAATATCAAAACCACTAGTTTTTCAATTTGCCCATTTAAAATACATGGGAAAACGCAATTGTTTTCAACATCAAGCCGGCTTTGCTTGGCGCTTTGTATCTTTGATTTTGACACCTCAACTGTCTTAACTGTCAAGTTATAAAAGAAATGATCACAAAATCTAATTATACGCCTTGTTTTACACGTTTTGAAGCTTTTACATGGTAAGTTAAATAAAAAATTATTGCTTTTGTAACATACTAATAATATTTTATTAATTTTAGCAAAATGTCAAGTGATGAGCAAAATATATTTTTTATAAATTATTAGAGAAAGTTTGGTCTAAAACTCGTATGGAATAGTATTTCCTCGATTTCCGCCAGTCGCGAAACCATAGACCTTGCCTACTGCTAGGCCTACAAACTTTTCGCTCGCCCGGAAGTTATCTATTCCATATTGGTTATATAATATACTATTCTTTATAGCTATAGGTATGGTTAATTCGTCCACTTAATTAAAGTCATGTTTTATGTATTCTAAACTTATTGCATAGGGAAGAATTTCATAAATTTATGAATGTCTAAAATGATAGTTTTGTGTTTTGTGCGTTAGTTAGCTTTTAGGTTACGAGTTAAGTTATGATAAAGTATGTTTAGAAAAAGTATTCTATGAAATAACTAATGATATTGCCAAATTTCCAGGTTTTCAGGTTAGGTGACCCGACAACTAAGAAAATGAAAAAGGTCCGGATTCGACGAACCACTCCTATTCATATTATCTTGTCGAAAATCAAATCGATTGTAAATAATTAATTCACCAGCTTTTACCACAAGGTTACTGTATTTTTACCAAATTATTATTCATTAAAACAACCATATAACATTACAAAATCACCACAGAACATACATGAAAGAATGGTACTTCTTCGTAAACGTCGCGAAATACATATGTTAGCGATATCATAAAGGGAAAAATCATTAATTTTCATATTCAAGGTGCAGCTAAAAAAGATAAAAGTCTAAATTGAGCAAAAAAATTATGAATGTGTAGAACTATTAAAAAACCAATAAATAAAAGATCCATATTTCCATCATACATACGTAAACCGAATAAAAAATTTGTTTTGGTTTGTTTCCGAAATGGTTAGGGCAAAAAACACTGTGAGAAAAAAGGTAATAACAAACATTTTGAAATCAAAGAAAATAGATTTACCTTTATATAATGAACTTAAAAATTTATTCCAATATGCATATAAGTTAAATGAAATAAAGAAAATTAGAAAATGCAGACGGACTAATATTATTCAATCAGAGTGTATTTATGTTACAGGCATAATTTTAAATCCGAGTTTTCTTTTGAAGTAGTTAACTTGTAAGATGCTGGAATTAATGATTTATCTACTCCCGGCGTAAAATAACTAGGTAAATAGAAAAACCGATAACTCGGCATTGCCGACTGTGCACTGCACATTCAGCACCGGAAAGTTCAACAAATAAGATTGATTTTGTTACGGTTACAGTTAACACACCAACAGAAAAATTTCTGTGATATTAGTATTTTAGAACAGGGACTAAATACGAAATGGAAATGAAAACGAAATAACGAACTAAACAGAAATTTTTATAAAAACAAAAATGAAAACGAAACGCAATAGTTTTTTCCTTTCTTAATTGAAAATAAAATAATTAATATTGGTTACGGGTTTTAACCGATATATCTATCATAATATGGTTAAAACGGTAGACCAACTAAATTATGTTTGAAATATCGAAAGAATTTTTGACATATAGATTTTTGTGATACAAGTTATTTTATTGATCAAAGGTGGATAATTTTGAAGTCGAATCAATAAAATGTCTTGTATCACAACAATCTATCTGCCCAAAATTCTTTCGATATTTCAAACAGAGTTTAGAAGTTTTATCTATTCAACACTGACTGAGTCGGGTGCTTAAGCTGTTTATGGCCGTCCTTTGTGTTTCTAAGAGACAGAGTATACCACAGAATAACCTAAGCATAATTTCGTTTCTGCTATGGTCTTGCCTACTTTGATTTAGCAATTACCTAAACTAGGAATCTGTTTTCAAGGGCGTCTTCCGTAAGCCCTAGATTTTTCTAGAGGCCCTCTGTTCGAAATTTTTAATTTATTTTATGGTAACTTTCTCGTTTTAAAAAAATTACAATTTAGGAAATTCCCAGCTAGGTAATAGTTTAAGAATAGTTGATGAAATGGGCTGTCATACGTCTTAAATGATTTGTAAAACTCGTGTATCTATTTTGTTAGGGGTGAGGACATCACCTCCGATCCGAGTGATTTGAATTGATCAGAACTGGGTATAATTAGCTAGGGGTTGAAGTGAGTAGACATGTAGACTTGTGACATTTGGCTTGCGACGCTCTGATTGTCACAGGCTGTCAGATATAGGTTAGCGGAAACAGTTAGATCGATATGGGTACCAGGCGACGCCACCGTTCGGTTTCAACTCGGCATAAATCACCTGAGCACGGAGAAGCCCGTGATTTACGGCCGTGTTTCGTCTTCCAACTCATTCTCATTCTCTGATTCCTGTACCGCACTACGTGTTCGACAACAGTACTCACACATCTAATTTACTTCTACCACAAGCCTCCTCTTTAATTCAGGACTTGAAACGGGTCCAACAAATAATAACGCCGGGATGTGTAAAACGAGGCAACTCTTTACTTTTATACTTGGAAGAAATTTAAGGTGTTAAATATTTAAAGAATATAGTGGCTCGATGATTAGCACGTTCTCTACCTAAGAAAGAAATTGTAAATTTAAAGCCCATACCAAATATATTTTTGCTTACTATGGTAATTCATTTAAACTAAAATCTAGGATGTTTTCATACTTGAATGCTACGAGTAATAGTAAAATAGAGCCCTTTACCATAACAGAAAATTAAGTAAAATGTTAGTTATATTGAAATTAGATAAAAAAATTGTGATTGACACGAAATTTTTTTTTAAATGTTAGTTTTTCAAATATTTCAGATTTTAATCATCTATACATCTACATCACCACTATTGTTTGTTATCTTTCTCGCGCAGCCTATTATAGAAACAGGTGCGCGAAAGAGATATAGGTTTCGTCAAAAATCCAATACAGTTACACTAAAAACAACTATGACTTTTTAATACTACGAATTGCTTCAAAATTAAACGAACTTTCATTTAAAATAATAATAAAAAACGGAGTGAATGACCCTATTGCAAAATTTACATTTTCACCTGTATCTAGGTATTTTTAGGAGTTAGTGTGGCCTATTATTCTTATAATGCGAATTATTTCTATAAATAGAAAATTTTAATAATTTAAGATAAAATAAACATTTTTATCGGACCCTATTATTAAAAAATATCTAGGCAAATTGTTATTTTCCCAAAATTAAATTATAGCGTCCTGGGTTCGAATTCCGCTCAAGCAACAATGGTAGTTTTCTTAGTGGTTACGTGGCCGTAATACATTAACATATAACAAAATTTTTATTTATAATAATAACAATAATCTTACAGAATCATATAATATAATTCTAATGGGTATAAATAAGTATCACGCTTCATTAGATGACCAGTTGTGGTTTTGACAAGCGAAGTTCAGATTTCAGCGAAGTCACTTTATTTCAATGTCGTACGAAAGTGACCCTTTATTGCTCTATCTACAGAAATGAGTGCTCATCAAGTCACGTCTCCCTCTACAGTACAAATGTGTAGTTATTACCAACATCTGTGTTTAGCAAATTGTCTGACCCAGCACTGAGTAACATGCCATGATTATATATACCTATTCATTTTAATTTATTTTATTAATATCAATTGCAAGTATAAACGCAGGAGAAACATGTATAATATCTGCCTCATACAAAGAAGAGAGAATTCATATATTATACATTGTACGTTACGTTACAGAGCAAGTCTCAAATGAATACTTACGTGAATAATATAGGGTAAGTGTTATAGTTAATAGTGTATAGGGGACAATTAGATGCATAATATTTTGTTTATAAGATGAAATGTGAATGGAATATCAAATAGATTTCCGGAGAGCTTTTACCGCAAACCACAACTGACCATATAACGTTAATTAAGATTGAAATTTAATACAGAAACTTGCAGCAAAATCGTGACATGAATACAAGCTTTAAATTTAAAAGATACTAGGAACTGTTCTTTCTAAAGTAAATTATGTAAAATAATACTTATGTCAAATATAGTAAAACTAAAAAGTTTTTAATGTATTTTTTTCTTTATATTATTTTTTCAACGTAGTCCTTTTTTATATCCAATACTACACGTCGTCCATAAAAGCTACAATGTCATGATCACGATCTTAAAAAATGCTTCGTCTTGGTCTAGAAAATAGTCTGTTATGGCAGATACAACATCTTCAGTCTTTAGATGAAATTCTGATGAAACTAGATCCGATAAATAGGGAGGATGAGGAACCAATTAATAGCCGCATCGATGAATTTCGCAATTTTATGTATTCACTTGAGTGTTATCCTGATTGAACAGCACACCTTTCATTAGAATTGGATTTGGTAAGAAACACAAATATGAATATAAATCAACTTTTCAAACTAGACGTAAATAAAGAAATCTAAAGGATAAACGATATAAACTAATTCTATTGCTGCAGACCAAGAGAATTTGAAATCTACCCTGAGAACGAAGGGGGAAAATTTTAATTCCAGTCGAATTTGAAATCTGCTAAAATTAAAAGTTACAAAATCGAGGCCCTAGTTGCTTTCTTTTTATTTCTTCACGAAGTTGATATAACAAAAATTCGAGTAGTATTGTCTTGTAATGGTTTGACCCTTAGGATGATAATTCATCATCAATATTCTTTTCGCGTCCAAAAAAATAGAAGATATGACTTTACCAAAGGACGGCACCACCATTCTTTTTTATAAATTGGTGAATCTCTATACGCTTTCACTGTTTCGACTGTTGCTTTGATTCAGGCTGATAGTGGCGAACCCATGTCTCATCGATAGCACAATATAGAGAACACAAGCAGTAGCGACATTCTTGTCGGAACCATTCGTTCCAAGCTGCTCGGTGTACACGTGTACAGGCGGTAATAATAAGGAGCGCGAAATTTGAATAAAACAAATTATATATTTAATATTTGTTATTTAATATTAAAATGATAAACTGTGATAATGGTAAAATGGAATAAAAATAAAGTATAAATATGTAATGTCAAGTTGTCAAAATTGATCATAAAATGTAATTTTAAGGAGAAAAGACAATAAAGAATGATACATTATATTAACATTCACCGTTTTCTAATTTGTTTCCATTTCTAAATTAAGATTCAAGAAGAAAAGCTTTGTTTTTTTTAAATAACAGTTTTGACAATATCTCATGTCAAATTGGCATTTAATTAAAAAAATTAAAGTTGACATACGTTTCTTTGTTCAAAGCCTACTCCGAGTTAGGATTTTTTTTGAACACACTGTATTATAGGTACCTATTTGAAGCAAGTTTTATATTTTCTTTGTGGACCTAAATGTTCTTGAAGTGTATGCTATTTCTGAATTATATTTATAAAAAATAAAATATTATTATAACACTGTGTAAGTCTACAAACTTTACAATTACTATTGTATTTAAATTATTTAGTTTTTTGCAAGGAAATTATCTTCAAATAAAACTGTTTCAGAATTGCGTGCTGAAGTGACGGCCAATCCTCCGCTATTTGAAACTCTTTACTCCCATTGCTAGTACTAACCTCTTTCTAATACGTTATTCGTTATAGATTTATAGGCGGTTTTTCAGTCGCCAATCAAAATATTTTCATATTCGTGACGATCCGCTATAACAAGACCGACCCCTTTATTACTGAATTATATCATTTTATTTCTTCATTAATAGGTACTAATTATGAAGCTTGGATTATTTTTTACTAATTTCTCTAATTTATTTGAACTGGAATAACCTATTCAAAAAATTCCAATTGTCATATTCAGAGATATATACAAACTAAATAAGCTGTTCGTCGTTTTATAAAACGCGTAGACGACTAGCCAGATTAAAAAGCATTACTAAATCAACGAATGTTCGACACACACACATAATGTATGAAGGCTGCAGATAATTTAGGGAATAAATATCTCTCTAATTATATCCCTCTAAATTATTTAAAAATCTTTCAGAACTCATAATACAATAAGAAATATATTAAATATGTTGTATTTTTTTCCATCGTTACTTATTGCTAATGTTTCGTTATTATTTATTTATCTATTTAAAAAAAAATTTGATGTGGCCAGCACATTACCTTCCGTCAGTTCTATGTATTTTATACAAATTCCATACAGAAAGCTCCTTGCAAAACATTATATTTCTTGTACATTACCTTAAGGCAGTTGTATGCATTTTTATACATATTCCATACAGAAAGTTTCTAGCAAAAGATCCTATATTTCCAGTAAAATCATAACACAATCATACATGTCAATTGCACTTGACACTGACACCGTTCAATCAGAATTGGCTAATTTATGATTTTTAATTTCTTTATAATTTTTTTAACTCATTATCCTTTTAATGTGACGTATAAAATGCAGTCAAATCGTATATAGAATAAAATATTCTTTCATATTTAAAATAACATTAAATGTAAAAAAATGATATCTAACATCATTTTTTCAAGAAAACTGTTAAAATCTTCAAATGAAGGTAATTTCGGTTGACCAATTATAACCAAAATCTAATCAGCTCTTCATATAGATATAACGAAGGAGAATATGAAAGAATTATAATTTTTGGATTTATAGTATTAGAGTTATCGCAGACGAAATTTTTGTCACACACACGCACACGCACGTGCACGCACGCACTCACACACATACAGACATCGTAAAAATAGTAAAATCGTATTCTAGGGACCCTAAAACGTGGTTATTCACCAAAACTCACCACCGAATTTTTTAACCAAAGACAATACCTTCCTTACCTGAAGGCGACGGAAGGAGGGTAGGTAATACTCTTGATTCCAACAAAACCAAGGCTTAATTGCAAAAAAAAATGATTACAATAATAAAAATATCGAACCAGTACTCTTGACAAAATTAGCAAAATTTGATAATTCAATATTCCAATTCATATTCAAATAACAGTTATATATCAGGAACATTTCTCATATTGTGCGCTAAGACATCTGGCGGATACCAATTTAGCAAACATGATAAAATATAATCAATTGGCATATCTTTAGTATTTGTACCTACATCATGGTATACAACAATATCGGCCCTGTAGCTGCACAGGACAAAGAGCAAAGAAAAAGAAGAAATGAGACTAAAATGTATAACTAGTATTATCTTGATATAGTCGTAACTCTACGTGACCTCTTGTGAAACAGAAGTCGTGTCGATAGTAATAAATAGTAATGGTACCATCCCTGAAATAGAGTTCAGGTAGAATAGTGTATATTAGCTGTGGAGCTTCTGCTTTATGTATTCTTTCCTTCATGCAATAAATTTCTCTTCGATAGGAATATAGGAGAGGAATAAATTAACCCAAATTCCTTCGGATCCATTTGAAAATTCAATAATAAAATGTGTCAGTAAGAAAAGAAACACGGTGGAATATTCCATCTAAAAGCTTTTATATACTTCATATCATGTGTTGAATATAAATGTATCAGATGACTGCAGGAATAATTCCTGCTGTAAGTGGCGCCTGCAGTAGGTAACGAAATTACCATCCTACATGCGTACAGCAGAAGCTCATCCCAGACATCCATTTCCTGAAGCAGGAACTCTCTGAAGATATGAATGAATTTAGAAACTTGCTTGAATATATAAAAAAAAAACACCCTGAATACGATTATTACAATTAATGCCCGTTTACACCGTTGCGAGTTAAGTTGCACTCAGTAATAAGTGGCGCTTAAATTACTAAAAACCTTTGCACCGTACCTTAAGTTCCACTTTATTTTTACCAAGTGACGCTTATATTAAGCCGTACTTCATCTACCGCTCAACTGCATTAAGTGACACTTACGAATATTCACTGTCATTTCGTACTGTGTGTCAAACTGATAGATGAATGTTTTCGACGATATTAATTTAATAAATTATGGTATTCCAAGGAGAGTTTATAGTAGAACAATTATTTTTTTCACACATTGGATGATTTAACATTGTATCAGAGATTTCGGTTGATAAAGGAAACAACATTGGAGTTATTGGTATTGATAGAAAATCAATTGGAATTCACAAATGACATGAACAATTCTATATCTCCTATGAAGCAAATTCTTACGTGTATGTGTTTTTATGCAACTAGTGGTCACCTCACAAGTGTGGCAGATTTTGCAGGAATGCATTACTCAACTGTATGAAGGATAATTGTAAGAGTGTTAGAAGCTATTGTGTCGCTCAGAGAGCAGTTTATAAAATTTCCCCGAACAGCAAGAGACAAACAAATTACACAAAATCATTTTTTGAAATAGCTGCATTTCCTAAAATAATAGGAGCCATAGACTGTGTACATATATCAAAATTCAGTCTCCAGGAGGCAACAGAAAATATTATTTTTCATATAATGTACAGGCTATATGTGATGCAGATATGAAAATTATAAATATAGTAGCACAATGGCCTGGATCAACTCACGACGCTACTGTTTTTAATAATAGTAACATTAAGGCCGAATTTGAGGCAAATAGGCACGATAATTGCCTGTTATTGGGAGATAGTGGGTATCAACTTCGACCTTATTTGTTAACTCCACTTCTAAATCCAGTCACTGAAGCAAAACAATGGTACAATGAAGCTCATATAAGAAAACGAAATATTTTGCATGTTTGTACATAATACTTACTTTGTATTATATACACTAGAATCAAATACAACTCTCAATATAACAATAATGACAGTATTATAAACGAAATGTCACTTGTCACCTTGGAAGGGAGAATATAGAAACAATAAAAAAATACAATTTCCCCAGAGTGATCTGGGCAAGTGACGTTTAGGAAAGTTTTTCTCAAGTGGAATTGGTGCAAAGATAATTTTATCTAACTGTCACTTATATTTAAGTGCTACTTGCTGAAGTGTAACTTATATAATGCAACGGTGCAAACGGGCATAAGCCATATTTCAAATATGTAAACACTTCTCTATTAAGAGAACGGAAAATGTATAAAAATAAATAAATTAAAAGCGAATATTAGAGGAAATAAAATTTGGATAAGGGTTGTTTCTTAGCTGGGTAGTTGATGAAAAAATGAGAAAGTTCTGGGACTCAAACACATTTTTTACTTCAATTTCGACAGTTTCGACCCCCACATTGATTAGATTACGATAAATTAGGTAAGTACAGATAGAATTGACTTAGGTTAAGGTTGTATATATATATATATATATATATATATATATATATATATATATATATATATATATATATATATATATATACCTATAGGGTGTTTTCTTTAAAACAACCAGCGCCTTTTTGAGCGAACTAATGACTTTAGAAAAAAATGTTATATATATAAGAATTGATCAAGAATAAGGGGCTAACTTATTAATAATAACAAACTGAAAATTCGACCAGTGGTTCTCCAACGGCAGAACAAAATTATATTTTTTTAAATGGTATCTTATATAATTTTTTAGTCCACTAGATAGAGAATTTTTCTGATTTCAACGATATAAATATGGTATAGGGTTGTATAACAATTATTTCGAGAAAAATGTTATTAAAAATAATGTTATAATATTACAATAGGCTATGCAATACACAATTATTGATACGTCTGTTGCCTAGTTATGTTAGTAGTAAACCCATTTTTATTACATTATTTCTAGTTTTTAATACCATTTTTCTCGAAATAATTGTTCTACAACCCTATACTATATTTATATCGTTGAAATCAGAAAATAATATTCTATTTAAAGGGCTAAAAAAATATATAGAATGCCATTTAAAAAAATTGTTCTACCGTTTGATAACCACTGGTTAAATATTCGGTTTGTTACTATTGATACATTATCCCTTCTTTCATTTTTGATATAAAACATTTTTCTCTAAAGTTGTTAGTTCGCCCAAAAAAGCGCTGGTTGTTTTAAAGGGAACACCCTGTATATATATATATATATATATATATATATATATATATATATATATATATATATATATATATACGTACATTTATTTGCTGCATTAGAATTTTTGGGTACATTTGCTTGAGCTACAATTATTGGTAAATATTTCTTCTCTGTTGGTTTTGAAAAATGAGCTATCACAATAGTTAAATATTTGATAACAACGATTTAACAGTTTCCAATCAGCATAACTAAAATTTCAAAAAACACAATGGATTGTAAAATGTTGAACTACATACTGTCACACAGATTGTGTAAAAAAAAATCGTAGAACAATTAGCAGACAATAACAATTTCTTTCGATTATTCAAATTTTCTTATTATAATGGTCATTTGCACCAACATAACTTAATATTAAAATTTTAAGCGTTCCTTAAATTGACAATATTGCTTATAAATGAAATTGTTAAAATTTCGATTCGCATTTTATTTATTTAAGAGTCACTTAAAATTTAAGCCTTACTGATGCAATTTAAGTTGGCATAAGTCAAAACATGATCATCAGAATAACGTAATACTGTATACGGTTAGTTTATATTTTTCGATAATACAGTTTATAATAAAGTTAAAAAAAACAGAAAAGATTACTCATTCGGCTTAATAGTAATTTCCGTTATAAGTTAGGAAAGTGATCTCTTAGAATGAGTAGACATATTTTTATAAAAATCTTTGTGATTGAGATCAAAATATATGCACTCTTAGGGTTTCTTTTACCCTTTTTCAACTCCTCTATATTTGTCTGCATTATCAAATTCGTGTTTATATAAAACAAAAATTGAAATGTAATGTGCTAGCCATATCAGGATAAAAGATAATGACATTATTTTATAATAACAATAAAACTTTCACTATGTCTAAAACAATAACGTTAGTAGCTCTTCAACTCTTGATATGCACTAGTAGAAACTAGGTTGGTGTGCAAGTGTTGGGCAATTATTTAAGATCGTTTATCCCACATTTGGAATGATAAATCTCAATCAGAGCTGGAACAATCCATCAGAGCGCGTTGCATATTCATTGTGTCCGGTGCAACAGCAAGTGCATCACTCCTACCCGCACCCGCACCCAAGTACCCGTACCATCCGAACGTCCGATTGCAAACAGAATGAATCTGTAAATAGTTCATGTCGGATCCACGAGGTGTTGGAGCCGTGATTTATTCAAGATGCGGGAGGAGTTACAAACACAGAGTTGGACTCAGATTAGCGTATTAAAATACTCGATGATAAAGCTTTTAGCACTAGGTGAAACATGTTAGAATGGATTATATAAAGAAAACACTCGGTTAGTTTCACAAGATTGAAGAAAATTATTTATTGTACAATTTCGGCAGTTATGCCATCATCAACAAGAATACTAATACAGAAAAACATCTTCAGTGGTGTATTTATACTTTATACCAGTGATCTCTATAACAGATCTCTATAGAAAAGATCACTGAACCAATCTCGGCGGAAAATTTGGGGATAACAGTTTTCAAGAACGGCACTCCATCTACCTGTTCATTCTTAAGGGATGTATTATTTAGAATAGCTTTTCTAATTTCGTAAGTTTCTAGAAGAATATATCTATAGAAATTGTTTTCTAAATATAAAATAGATAAATGTTTTGCAAAATTGGAATCAACAACATCCTTTTTACACTTAATAGATAGTAGAATTCTAAATATTGTTTCATTGCAAGGGAGAGAATCTCCGGAGAAGATGCATACTGTCCGTCCTAGTTTATGCCGGACGATGCATCAGACCTATGATATCCAAATTTGACTATTTATATGGTTTTAACAAGTGCTCAGCAGACTCACTCCATGTGTTCCGAATGCAGTATTTTACTACCGAAAATCGGTCACTTCAGTTTGTAAGGGATATGGTTTGGAAACGAATAATAATAATAAATTTCTGATTTATTTCATTTTTATTTATTATGTACCTTTGTAACAAACAAAATAAATTAATATATCTTGGCTATGAAACTTGAGCTATATGTTTAATAATTTCAAAATTGAATTTATTGATTTTCTATTTTAATTTCATACTACTCGTACATAGACGTCTGATTACAATAATTTCATATTTATCCAAGAGAACGTACAATTACTCTTTGATTTTAAAGCACGCTGCGTACTTTACATTATTACTTCCTTGTACAAAGTAAAAGAAGTATTGTAATCGCGAAAAATTTCGGTTTATAGATTTCAACGGAAATATCCATTTTGTCCATCCCTGAATCCATTTTGACTAATTCCGTCGTAACGTCTGTACGTACGTACGTACCTCGCATAACTCAAAAACGGTAAGCCGTAGAAAGTTGAAATTTTGTATTTAGGACTGCTATAACTTCTAGTTGTGCACCTCCCTTTTTAGTCATTACAAATTTCCAGAAATGGTACTTTATTTGAAGCCTATAATAGATTTCAATGAAAAACTATTTAAAAATATAATCCAAAAATTTTAAAATTTTGTATATAAGACTTTTATGACAATTGGAATAACATAGTATAATTGGGTTAAAACAGGCTAACCGGAAGTGATATATTACCTGAAGTTGTAAACAGTTTTTCTTAAATAAAATGGTTTCATTTTCATATTAGAAATAAATGCTTCAAATAAGAGTTTTAGAGAATTAAATTCTGCGTCTAACACATCAAGTATTATTAGCCCTTTGTATAACCGAGATATATAAATTTAAAACTTATATACTTTTTAGTTTTTATAATGAAACTTGCTATGGATTAGGACCCAAAAATAACAAAAAAATTATAAAATAGATGTTAATGTCAAATTACGTTAAATACGTGCAATTTTATAATTGGGTCTATACTTCATATTGGCCTTGTATACAAGGAAGTCGTGTATTGTACACATCAGATTTTGTTTTATAATTTAATATTAATTTTCTAAATAAGCTTTAATTACTTCATCCTCGTATACTACGTATACTATTAAATATAGAGTTAAAAAACCATTTTAAATATGTCACAAAATGACATAATACTCAGTATTAATACTGTAATTCAATTTAAAATATTTACTTTTCGCATTATATGATATACAAGAAAAATTCCTGAAGTATGATTATCGCGCACCTACTTTTAGAATGTGTGTATAGTACTCGATCGTAACCAACCTAAACTTATTTTTAATACATATTTTCCTACAAAATTTATCTTTTATGTTTTCATATTCTGAATATTAATTTTTGAAAAATAAAATAAATGTTTTGCACTAATTCTATTAGTTTAAAACAATCCGGATTATAAAACATTCGTGGCTACTCCTGCTACAATTATATAAACAGTTAAAATCCTATATAATTCTAAGTAGGCTAGTTTTTAATATACTTGTAGTTTAATGCAGTATGTTGCCAGGCTGCTGCATTTGTAAGGACCTCCTACAGCTTGTAGTGGCTCTTAATACCTACATCAAGTAATAAATCATCCTTAATTAGATTATTCAAGGGCAGTTATTAACAACTTAGTAACCGATTGTAGTTATAACGCCTCGAGTTCGAGTTTGACCTAAATGAATTATTTATTGTAAAAAAATATCACTTGCATGAAACATATTGCATCTTACGGTAATATGCAAAGTCGATATGATCTAAACCGAATTTCCGTGGGCCACTAAAAATAAACCGTGTAAATGCACGATGATATAAATTATCGAATGTGATCATGTGGTGAACAGTAAAGTTAAACCTGTTCTGCTTTTGGTCACTGTTGGGAGAAAAGCATTAGTGAACCATATAAACATAAGTTAACTGCAATCTTCACTTAAAAATCTTACCCTTGTAACATATGCTCAATGCGCCCCTAAAACTGTCACCGTTGGCTATTGCGTTGTGCAGCAATTATGTATCAAATGTATTTCTAGGGTTTAGTATTTCTAAAGTAATATTTAGTAGATCTACTTGTTTCTAAAATATTTCTTCGTATCCACGGTTCTGTTCACCAACGACTCATTATTCTATTTTTTCTTTTCTCTACACCTAAGCCCATCAAACAAATTATAACAAATATATTAAAATCAAACTTGCACTGCAATATTACTGCCATTTTGGAATGAGCAAAATTAATTAACTTTTGATGAGACTTATGAACAAAAAATCTGATGTGGCCAATACAATACCATTTACAGCCCGAGTCACAAAAAAGATTAAGTTAATACTTATTTTTGGATTAGCAAATTTTACTCTAATTTTGACAGTTTATTTCTTAAAATATAGTCTAATCTAATCCAAGTAACTACCTATTTTTAAACCCCTCAACAAGATTAAATCCATGTCCTTAGTGGGATTCGAACCCAGAGCACCGAGGGCACTCATGACATGAGGTGTTGCTCTAACCATTGAGTCACCGGAGCTATAATAGAATAAAGATTAAATTTTAAATACCAGGATAGAATAGAATTCACTAATCCAAAAATGAGGAATAGCTTAAACATTTTTGTGAATCGTTAAAAAAATTTATAAATCTAAATACATACATACATATTTACTTATGCTGGAAACTGTATTTAATTCCTTTTCTATTGTTCTATTTACTATTTTCTTTTTAACACGTTACTAATATTATTTTTAAATGATTAGTTCTTTGATAGTGACATTTACCTGTTAGTTACATACATTTGAATAACTGCGTTTTGTTTGTTTAAAGCGTAGGCTCTGGGATTTAAATTATAGATAATTTTATAAATTTATCCATAAAATATGTAGAGAAAGATTTAATGCAAATCTATAGAAAATTTAATAATCTTTTTTTTAATAACATTAATCTCAAAAAAATAACATTTAAAGGTATTTTTCGAAGAAAAACTATTTTGAGCTGCTAGTAAAGTGCCATTTCCAGTTATCTGATTTTTACCAAAATCTAATGGGCTCTTTCCATTACAAAAAAAGTTCGAAATACAAGGTTTCCAAATTTTCTGAATGATAGTATTTGAGTTAGGGTGAAGGATCCACACACACATACACACAGACATCATCGTGAAAATGTTAAAATTGGATTCTAGGGACCTTAAAACGTGGTTATTTACCAAAATCTCGATATGCGATATTTAGCACGATCCCTATACCTCCCTTACCAAGGATAGCGGGAGGTAAAAATGAATTCACTTTGCACTTTGAATGATTCATCTACGATGTTCACTCAAAATGACCCGAGGAAATTTGACTTTTATATATATATATATATATATATATATATATATATATATATATATATATATATATATAAGTTCACACACCCAATTTAATTCTACTAATCATCAAATTTTGCTGCCAAAAGTAAAACAACTTAAATTTTTGCTATTATTTAATTAAATTAACAATAAATGAACTGAAATACTACGGATTAATCTTATTTTACTTATTTAAAATTTTATAAGGATTAATTGATTTACAGGATTAGAAACAATTTGTGCCAATTACATTACATTAAAATTACCATTCTGTAACGTCACCTTTTCTTTCTATAACGGATTTTATGCGTCTTGGCATGGTATTTACAAAAGTTTGGCATTGTTCTGGAGTGAAATTATCCCAGATATTTTGTAAACGAGAACGCAATTCTGCCATAGTTCTAGCTGGATGTAGTCGTAACTGTTTTTTCATAATATGCCACAAAGTTTCTATTGGCGACAAATCGGGGCTACTGGATGTCCATTTTAAAAGTGGAATGTTATTATCAGATAACTTTTTTTGCCGTGTGACAAGCAGCTCCGTCCTGTTGGAAGATGTACTCAATGTCAACATTTTTGAAATTCTCTATTGCGGGTTTTAGATATGTTTCTAAGGTATCGATGTATTTGGAATAATTCATAGTTCATTCTAAAAAATGTAGTTTTCCTATTCCTTCTGCAGACATAGATCCCCATACCATTACTGACGCCGGAAACTTTACTTTTCTTTTCAAACATCCATTGTCATAAGCTTCTTCCCGGGTTCTTATAACCCTACTGCGACTATCACCTACGCATACTTCAAATTTTGCTTCGTCACTCCAGTTTACAGCATACCATTGTTCTATAGCCCAATTTTTATGTTCTCTTGCCCAGATTAATCTATTTCTCTTCTGCTTTTTACTCAATAAAGGTTTTTCTTTCGCCTGCAAATTGTACCTAATTTAATATTTCTAAGTAACAAACACGAGATCAACACTGTCTACCTTATAAACTTTAAAACCCATCTTGCTAGCAGTTCTGTGGCAAGTAGTTCTAGACATTTTTTTTCCTGTAGCAGCAGTCCATAAAACACTCAATTCACCATAACCAGAGCGGCGATTTTGCTTTATTAGTCGTTTTAACGCTCTTTTGTGGATATTCAAAATACCAGAGTTTCTTCCTGGTTTAGGTTTTTGCGCAGTGGAACCGCTTGCTTTATATCTTTGAACGATACTTCCAACATTATACCTTGATAAATTGACGATATTTCCAATTTCCGAATAGGATTTTCCAGAATTCGACAGAGAAATTATTATTTTTCGCACATCTTGCGAAACTACTTTCCCTCGAACCATTTTAAGTAAAAAATTTAATCCACAATTAGTTAACACGTCACTTATAAGCTTGTTCAATAATTTAGAAACGTCAAAAGCTTCAATTGTTTCAAAACATAACATCTGAGGCAATGGTATCGCGATTTCCTGATTTTTTAAAAAGCCTTGCGCAAGGAATCTTTTATAATTTTACATTTACAATGATAGAAACTTTTTTATTTGTAGAAATGAACAAAATAAATGATTGAAAAATAAATATTCCAGTCCAGATTGGCAAAAATATTGCTGTTACATCATAATCACAGTGAAAGTTCAAGATTTTAAGCATATTAAGCAACTGTGTGAACTTATATGGGACAGGGCTCGTATATATACATATATATATATATACAGGGTGTAAATGAAATAAGTGCATTAAATTTAACCAGTAATATAACTCGTCGAAAGCAACAATATTTCTTAATAACTTTTTCTCGAAATCGCATATTTTTTTAGCATTTTTACCACCCCGTAAATTGACGAGTCGTTCCAAATATTTTTGTGATAATTGAATGCAGTAGCAATAGCTATGAAAAATTTTGTTTTAGCAATTGACAGTCCAGTTAATTGTTCCAATTAAATTTTTATATTAGTAATAAACTTGTTTATAAGGTAAAATTCTGTCAAAATGCGAGTACACAGACATTGTAATTACTTACCTATGGTTTATTATTTATGTTTTTATTCGTATCTGTACTTCATTTTACTTGACATCACGGTTGACATAAAGACAGTGTCATGGAGTTATCAACGCATTTACACGGAGCGTTTCCAAATCATCACCAAATCATTCTGTTCTTAATATTCGCACATTTGTTAATCTTGTACATCTTTATCACATCACAATACGGAGTGTCACATATGACAATTTTTAAAAAAGCAACAGTTATATCCATAACATGTATGCAAAAAGTTCTATGTTTTCAGCACATAACAGACTTCAATTTTGGGAATGGCTCATAATGTTCATTAATGAGACTGAATTTACTTGGAAAGGTGTATTTATTATGCACAATACACATCTCGATCGAAGAAAATGCTGTAAAAATTTTCATTAAAAAATGTTTTGGGCGGGAACAATAAATGAACGACTAATTATTGGTACTCATGTACCTCTTTTAAATGGACAAAAGTTTGTACTTACATTTTTTGAATAACGTATTTAAACTATTATGATTTGTCGACGATAAATAATCATCTCATAACCTAACAACTATGCTTTTGCTCTTCGCTCTTCCTCGTCCCTCCTTGTCTTCCTATATTCACACTATTCACTGGTCATTAAAAGCCTGTTTCAATACACAACTTTATAATTTTGTTATCCAAAATTTAAATTTATTTATTTTAAAAATTGTATTATTACGTATTAATTAATAATAATGTTATTTCCCTTGATTCGTTTATTAATTACTGTGACTGTAAGTGTAACCGATAACCGACAATTTTTGAGCTGTTTGTATCCCACTTGAATACGGCAACCGCCACTTATTCTCCATGAGCGGGTAACGAAATATGCAGCAAATCTTTAAAGAATTTTAACTCAAAATCTAAAAGACTTTGAAAAAAAAGTTATTAAGAAATATTGTTCCTCTCATCGTGTTACATTACTGGTTAAATTTAATGCACTTATTTCATTTACACCCTGTATATAATCACGATTTATTACCCATTGTTGAGTGTGCTTGAAAAACCAAACATCATGTTTGAAAAAGCGCTAACCATTGGTTCTTATTAGCCTCGTATGCCCAGCATCACTGCGAATGTGGAAGGTTTCATTATACTGCCAATCAATATTGACGCTATTATTTGAATTATACAATATTCTGTATGGATTATACTCGAATAAATAAATAATAATAAATATAGGTAATACTGACTTTTAAAAAAAATACCGTTAACTCTACGATCTGTAATGCTATCCCTCACATACAGCCACGCAGAGCAATCGTTTATAGAAATGTTTCGTAAATACTAGAGTCAAAATTGTTTTCCTTTCAGAGTATTTTATGATTTTTCTTTTAAGCCTTAAAGATACCTCGTAGCCGTATCTTTCTTTAACAACTCGTTCTCGTCATTTTTGGCTGAGGCATTCGTCATGCGTTCACGAAACACGTTTCTTCAGTCGTCGCTTTGCGCTCAACGCTCAACGCTCAAGCGAGAAACGCGTGCGAAATCCCAAACACCCGCTCTCCGTTTCCTCTCCGTTCAGTTCATAGCTCACGACTGCATCTGAATACACTACTTATCTGCCCCGTTCAAGAAGGAAAGGGAGACTTCCATACAAAGAATAAACGCAATAAATTTACAAGTTTGAGGAAGAATTACTGAATTGATTTATGGAAAACTTATACGGCTTTTGTTGGTTTTTCTTGTATTCCTTTTCATGTTAAATATTTGCTAAATTCAAACAATATGCCTACACCGTCGGCGAATTTCTGATGGTAGCTTTCAGGAACATTTCATAAATGGTACATTTTAATCTTGAGATTGCTAGCTAAAACCTCAAACACATAAAAATATATAATTCAGGACCTATAAGCTGATAATTGTCACAGGCGATCAAAAGTTATTCATTTCTTGTCTCAGGCAGAATCTTTTATTACAAAAAAGAACAGAATTTCAATATACATGCACAAATATTATTTAGGTAATAGATATTGTTAAAATATGTATAATTTATTTTCTTCCTATATTTAGAATTATACAATGTTTAAAAAAAATCAGGGTTACTTACTTCTCGCTAAGAGAGGTATTGAATTCATGCTAAAAATCTCATATCCAGATTTGCGTGAATAAGCACGTTTTAAGGTCCCTAGAATCCGATTATAACATTTTTACGATAATGTTCGTATATGTGTGTGTGTATGTGTGTGTGTGTGTGTGTGTGTGTGTGTGTGTGTGTATGTGTGTGTTTGTGTGTGTGTGTGCGTGCGCGTGTGCGGGTGTGCGTGTGTGCGTGTGCGCGTGTGTGCGTGTGCGTGTGTGTGCGTGTGTGTGCGCGTGTGTGCGTGTGTGTGTGCGTGTGTGCGTGTGTGTGTGCGTGTGTGTGTGTGCATGTGCGTGTGCGTGTGAATGTTGGATATGTATTTGTATTTGTGTATGTGCTGGCCACATCAGATTTTTTTAATTGATAACTTTTATTTCCCGATAACGAAAATATTTATATCGACAATTTAAGTTGGTTTGTGTATTATTTTAACATAAGAACTTGTTTTATTTCTTTCAATTATGTTATTATCTGTCCATACTGGTATTATTCAAAATGTAGGCAAATAGGAATGAAATTTAGTTTATTGCGATATTTTATTACGTATTTACAAAAGCATAGCAGTGAAGTAACACAAAAATTTTAAGCTACGAATCAAAACAGACGCCACAGAAACATTTAACTCAAGTGGATTGTCTGAAGTAGGAGGTAACTATGCTTCAAGAAGAGCGAACACAGAAGTATACGCGACTCAGCACGATGTCTAGAAGTTTATTTCTTAAGCAGTTATCAGGAGGGCATGGAAGAGATACCAGGATAATAATCGAGATCTAGACGTATTGGATAAGGTCGGCGAATAGCAACAACTGCCAATGAAGACCGATTTTTAAAACTTCAAGCCTTATGTAATATCTAAACACCAGAACTTTGAATGGTAAAACAAATATAAAACACAATAAGATATATACAAATCGAAAGAGCAAAAAAATATTTTTTACCTCTCGCTAAGAGAGGTATTTAATTCATGCTAAAAATCGCATATCTAGATTTTAGTGAATAAGCACGTTTTAAGGTCTCTAGTATCATTTTTACGATGATGTCCGTGTGTGTGTGTGTGTGTGTGTGTGTGTGTGTGTGTGTGTGTGCGTGTGCGTGTACGTGTTCGTGTGTGTGTGAGTATGTGAGTGTGTGTGAGTATGTGAGTGTGTGTGTGTGAGTGTGCGTGTACGTGTGCGTGTGAGTATGTGAGTGTGTGTGAGTATGTGAGTGTGTGTGTGTGTGTGTGTGTGTGGATGTGTGTGTGTGTGTGTGTGTGTGTGTGTGTGTGTGTGTGTGTGTATGCTGGATCCACAATTTCTCCAATACTATAAGACTAAAGACATTTTTAGCTACGGGTTCCTCAATCTAACAATAATGGGAAGAGTTAGATAAGTTTTGGTAACAATTGGACAACCGGAAGCAGTAGTTACAAGAAAAAAATCATCTAAATATTATTTATCGAAAATTTATGTAAATACTTATATTAAAGAACGTTAAATTCTTTATTCAAAATTCATTATTATATCTTCTATAGATTTAGAGATAAAGAAATAAGAAATGCATATAAAATAATTCGATGTAACTAACACATAAATATCACTGTCAAAAATATTTGTATGCCACTGTCAAAAATATTTGTAAATCATTATGAAGATTATGAAAATAAAAAAAAAGTCAATAACGCAAAAGAAAATACGTAAAAAAGAATATAAAAAGAATTTGCGAAAAAATGACGAATATAAAGGAAAAGAAAAGTAGAAAAAGAAAATTTCAGGATATTGAATATAAAGAAAATGTATGTATTGTACATAATTTATATTAAAATATCCCATAGATTTTGCAAATATATGTGAGAATTATTTTTGTAGTGTGACATGAATATATGTATTTGTATATAAAAATATTTTTTGTTTTATGCGTACAACCAGGTAAAATATCTGGCGAGAGGTTATGTGCTGGCCACATCAGATTTTTTAATGTAAAAATATGGGTTTCATTTTAAAAAAAATGTAAATTTGTATTATATCTAGAAAATTTACGAATAGAAAGATTATTTTCGTACTTAAAACATTTTTCTTGATTACCAATAATTGTTTACGAGTTATTTGAGAATGAATGTTTCGACCGAAATCAGTTTTTGTCATTATCTAGTAACATATGGATACCTTAGCAAAACAAACATGTCCTATTTAATCGAAATCGTATCACTTATAGTTTCCGCGGTTCCAATGGTGGCCTTCGAAATCCCTATATCTTGCATATGCATTATCCTATTCTCGATATACGAGTTGACAGAAGTCATATGAGTAACACGCTGCCACCAATTTGTTCTGATGCAGTCTTCTCAACTATTTCGACTGCACATCTTACATCTAGTTATATGCAGTGTGCACAAATGGCACACGGTGTTCCCAGGCGATTACTAACCGTGCTCACCTTTGCTTGACTATTATAGGTCACATACGAGTCCATTACAGAGTAACTCACAAAGGAAACATGGTACACAAGGAAGTATTACCATATTACAAGTATTACTGGAGTAATATAAATACGCTCCTACACAAAATAAACCGAACACTTAAATAAAGTTCACTTATGACTTGTGTTAAATAATAATAAATAAACATTCGAGACCGATAACCCATATCAAATACCATTCAAGTTAGAGATACTCTTTGTGAATATCGAAAAATAAAAAAACTTATATGAGATACCATGCCTACTCAAAGTTTACCAAACAATATGATGGAAATAATTAAAGATTTAGTCAATATAGTATTTATTACTTACCCAAAATAAATAATACAGTAGATATAAATTATGTAAAATTATTAAATAAATTAATTGTTAAACTCAATGATATTTTACCGCAATTTGCTTTTTATAAGTAGATAACGACATTTTTTAAGTATCTATCAAAGACAACAAATATACTAGACTATACTATTTGTGACATTTTGTTCCTTTATTTGGAAGTTGTGAAGTCCTTCTGGCCTCGATTTCAAATTCTGTTAGAATTGGGTTTTCCCTGCTCCAGACCAATAGAATTTGAAATCTACACGGAGAAAGAATTGGGGAAATCTCAATTCTGTCGGATTTCAAATTTGAAATCTATCCTGAGAAAGAAGTGGAAGAACCGCAATTCTGTCAGATTTAAAATTCTACTGGTCTGGAGCAGTAGAATTCGTAGTGGGGAAAACCCAATTCCGACAGAATTTGAAATCAGACAGAATTTAAAATTAGAAAATCGAGGCTCATTTTTTTCTGTTCAAAGTTTTACAGTTTCATTATTCTCTATAAATCTCTTTTTCAAGTGAGTTTTGAAAAAAATGTGCGTAATTCTAAAAACTCTTATTAATTAAAAACAATTAATTAATACTACCATGAGAAATTTACCTATGGGAATTTTGGATTGTATTCATAACCATTTACTGGACCAAGATCCATTATATAATCATGGCATTCAATTTATCAATTTAATTTTAGACATTTATTTCAAAATCCGACCCACCACAAAAATAAATTTAGAAAAATCTGCAAATAGAATAATAAGCATGTACACAAAAACAATATTGTTTAAAAATCAATAGAATAATATAAATAATTATATACAATTATTTTTATCCTTTCCTAATACTAATATTACTTTGTTTCATACATTTTATAGTTGCTTACACAGTACAGTTCATGTTAATAGAACAAGCAGTGACATCTATCAAATACGCCGTGAGGAGACTTAACATATCTCTATCCTTAGTTGTCTCTTTCTGTCCAGCCGAAAACAAAATAAATGCTTTCAAGTTATATCTAGTGGATTTGTGATCGTTGGTATCTACATTTTGGGTACTATCAAATAATATCAGTAAAACGCGGATATAATGGGAAATATTTTGTTATTATGAGAGAAGAGGGAAGCGTTATTAAAGAAAGTAACTATAACACAAAAAATATATGTGTGAATTACATCTATTCAATAGAAGTTACATTCATAGAGATATGAAGGTAGGTAATACAAAGAAAATACCAGAATTTCTATTACTGATAAAACCATTGGCTGCGTTTTGTTTTTAATTTAAAGATAAATAAGAATAAATGGTTTCTGCTTGAAACATTGTTGTCGAATAAGTTTAGTAGTTATTATAAAAAGAATAAATTGATTAAATCATTTTTTTTATTATCTACTAGTCAATGAATTGTTTTGATAAAACAAAAGTGCATCTGAGATGGTTTCTCAAAAGCGCAATAAAAGTTCCAATTAACCGAAGTCGTAGCTCTTACAGTTTTCCTTTTGTTTTCCAGAATCCAATGGTGGAAGCTGAAAATGGGACACACTGCATATTTTATTATTAACACCTATCAAAAAAGATATAAAGAGAGCAATGACTGCATTTTAAATAGCTCTCTGAGATAAAGAGTAGGTAATCTAGTGTAATATAAATATTATGAAAGTTATAAACTTTTGAGTTCTACAATTATATGAATACTAGATGAATATATGACGTGCAATATATTTATGCATTTAATACCCCCGTTAGAAGATGTAAATTAAGCAAATATTTTATTTCTTTTGTGCTGCTAGCTGCAAAATGGAATAACAGCTGTATAATATTAAAATTTATGTATGACATCTAGAAATTATAATTGTAAATTTACTACTTCGTGACACGATTTCATTTCGAGTTGGAAGAATTGCTAATCAGTACATTAAAAGTTTAATTTGTAATGTAAACCTTAGCACTTCCCACTTCTTTGTCTAGGAAATCGTCTCAATTTCTTATTTATTCATTGGTATTGACATTACGCAACAAGTCGATGGTATGAAGATGAGAACGTACAGTAGAGTAGTGTTATTACCGCATACATTATTCACGTTATGTAACGTGGAGGCGTATGTGTCTGTTATCCTTTCATCATGCATTGTTATACCTATACGTACTCCTAGTATTATAGTATTGTAAATATAGACACACCTCCTACAGATTTATACTGAAAGCTTTCATTATTATTATTATTGCTTCATAATAAATGTGTTTACTTTGTTGTATGTAGTACATGGTAGCATTATTTCCCATTTTAGTGAATTACCATGAAATATTTAAGTGTAAAATTTTATTTACTAGCTATATGAAGTTCAATATATAATATTAAATTCAAAGTCTTGAGTTCCAGTAATTAATATTATATGAAATATTGAATTATTAATTTTTGGATTTAGTTAATCTAGTTGATATTTTAGTTCTTGTCTAAAATCCATAAATTATTTAACGATCTGGAACATGATCTAGAGTTTGACCAACTCCATAAAAATTTCAAATGTTTTATACGGACATATACAGGGTGTTCATTTTATTTTATCCACGATTACTATCTCGAGAACTAGAAGAGCTACAAGGTCTCTAAAATTTCGATTTTCCTACACTATTTTAATGAGCGTAAAATTATTTTTTCAACCAGTGATTTGCAAACTGTGAGGGCCAACTTTGTCACTTTAAATGGGACCATATATATTTTATTTACTTATTAGATAGAGAATTTTATTCTGAATTCAGTGATATAATATTTGTTTACACTTGATAACAATTTTTTTGAGAAAAAATGCATTTAAAGTTTTACAATTATTTTATTAAAATATGGTTAAAATAAGAGTGATACGAATGAAAAAAAATGAATACATGTTATCTTTTCTACACAGAATTGAAGTGACATGACCAGGCTACAGAAACTTTAATGGTTGACATTTAGATCGTACTGCAATGCCATCTCTTGACTGCTCCCGGAAGCTTCATAATTTGAATGTTAAGTGTGCTATGCTTACATTCATATTTTTTAAAAGATGTCAGAATCCTGTAAGCATTCTAACCAAATTCTAATAAATTTTTCTAGAATTTTTTTTATTTTTCTTGGGAGATGTATGAATTGTTGAGATTTACTTCATAGTGCCTAATATACGCATATGTATGTTTGATTTAACTTTCTAGTAATTTTAACGCTAGGAAGAGTATTCTCGTGCAATGTGTTAAAACACAAACGCTTTTTGAGTTCAATTTATCGGTATTAATGGCATCAATATCAATATCCCTCTATACAAATAAAGCATAAAAAATTGCAATATTTATTTGTTTCGGGACTGATTATTTCTAGATTAATCAAAGATTTCACGTGTATTAAACCCGTTTTTCACAATCTATAATTTTGGACAGAATTCTGAACAAATTTTTTATGAACAAACTTGTGGGCAGTATTTTGTTTATACAAATATTTTATATGCCACAGTGAACCTAATTTACTTCATAATTCTGGCTATAAACATGGAGGTCCTTCATAAAATTCTTTGCGTTTTGATACCTACTTTCTCACGAATTCAAATTTAATAATATTTTATTAAATTTAAAACTGTACACAATTATCAACGACCACGATAATTATCAAAAATTAACTGCTAATTGTCATATGTCATAACACATTGAGCGCGCACTTTCTGTCTATAAAAATATAACTTTGTGGACAGAAAAAATCCGTGATAAAATTTTTTGTATGCGACCGACTATAAAATTCTGTCTAAAATAAAATAAATAAATAAATATATCATCACGGCTTATTGTCCATTGCTGCATGGGTGTGCCAATCTGCTTTATATACATATACATTAGGTAATGATAAAATATTTGCACCGTGCGGGCGCTTACCAGGCGTCACCTCACGGGCACTCATTGCTGGCGTGGAGAGTGCACCACAGGGGTCAAAAATATTATATTCATAATTCTGTCCAGAATGATAGATCGTGACATACGGGTTTAAAACACTAACAAAAGCGTTTATATTATCTTTAATTGTTTATAAATATTATATAAATTAATTCTATGTATAGTTTCTTTTAATATTGTTGTTAAAAAATATATAGTATTTTAAATAATATATCGTATTACACTAAGTATTAAATACCTAATATTATTTATTTTTTCATCATCATTATGTAGAATCTGTCCTTTGACAGGTCTCAACGGAAATGTTTCCAAGTAAACCTGTTCGGCGCGTCCCTCATCATCGTCTCGTAATTTTGTCCGTCCTTAATTTCTGTTAACATTCCTCGTTTCTAACTCTTTCCTTCCGACTAATCTTCTCCAACCGTCGCCACAACCACATCTCAAAACTTTCTAAATACTTTTTCTCCTTCTTTCGCATGATCCACGTTTCGCAGCCATACAGTACTGTACTCCAAATTAGACATTTTGCAATTCAAAATTAATACGTATTGTTATTCTGGTTAACTATTTTTAACATAACTATTTGTAAGTTGATCCTAGATAAAAAATGTACAAAAATTTACGAGCTTTAATTTTGTGTTCTTGTAAAATTTTGATACGGGCTACTGTTTTTGAGAAAATAGCCAAAAAACCAAAAAAATTCATTTTTTGTAACTTTGATCCAAGATGGCGGCTCACGCCGAGCCTCCCTCAAGGTGAAGATCTTGAATTTTTCATCCCCGTCCCAACCTAAACAACATATTTTAAAATCGTTTCTACCCCACCTTTTGTCGGGTAAAAACCTCTATTGAATGGACTAGTAGTATTTCGTATTTGTTTTGCCCTCAAAATTTGTTGGAAGTCACAGCTATTCTGATAATATGTTATATGTTGCTATGCTATTATTGTTATATATATATATATATATATATATATATATATATATATATATATATATATATATATATATATATATATACAGTCGAACTTCGATAACTCGTATTTTGGATAACTCAAATCAAACTGGTTGGCAATAGCGCCAAGAGTGAGAATTATGGGTAATTTTTACTTGATAACTCGAACTTCAATTACTCGAATATCTTTATAATTCGAACAAAATATTTGGCGCCAGCTTCAACCAGTCGAATTCTAGGAGAAATCCCCTAATTACGTGATTTTGTAACAGGTGTTTTTATAACATGATGGAGGCAATTCGGTTTCTGTACTACTGAAGTTCAAACATATGCTTTGTTAATTATTATTAAGTGAAAAAACGATATTGTGCCTACTTGATTTATCACGTTTAAGACATTTTCATTGATGATATGTTATTAAAACGTACTTTAAAAACTTTATCTAGTGGTGAAAAATTTTGACTGATCAAAGAAGTGGAAAGTGGTTCACGGAAGAAAGATGTAGCTCTGAAATATGATGTTCCGGCAAGTACAGTGTCTACTGTTTTAAAAAAGCCGGCTTTGGTCATTGGGACGAAGAGGATGAAATTCCTTTGATTTTCATAAGTGAACGTATGAATGAAAACGTGAGGACGAAATTCAATTGCAATTGGAATATGAAGCTTGGAAAAATGTCAAAATTACACCAGAAGGTGCCACCTTAAATGATTTTATACATGTGGATGATGGATATTGTTATTTCGGAGTTTCCCACAGATGAAGATATTGTCGAGCTCTACAAATTTGAATCCGAATCTGTATAGCTCGACAATACAGATGACAGCGAAAGTGATATGATGGAGGATGATTTGCAGCAACCACCTTCAAACGAGAAAATGACATTCTAATACCGAAATTTTGTCCCATAACACCGATGTCGGATGTCGTAGCTTTTACAGTTTTCCAAGTACCTACAATGGCCCGGGTAAAACACAACATTCTGTATATACGCTAGCCGTTCATTGGTCATTCTCTCTAGATGGCCAAACGAACTTAATTTCCCCCTCTGAACAACTTTCTACAATTTCCATCACACGATTCCGCCTAACATACCCACATACACCATGGAGATACTTCATTTCCATGGTAGCCACTCTCTTTATAATTTTTCATATTTTCATCCATGCCACCATTCCCAACATTTACTTCCATTTTTTAAACCACGAATTGTTATCTAGGTGATCGAAATTTTTAACCGGATCACAATTTGGTTCTTAATCTATTCCGATACATTCTTTTACCTACTACTTAGTTGATGATCTTTTCAGCAAGATTTAGCTACAACAGATTTGAATTACTCAACAGGACAACCACGCTAAGGTCTAAAGCTCTAGAATTGCCATATTTCTGGACCTACTTACTTTTTAAACAAAACCAGAGACCTAGTATGATTAGTAGCACGAGAAGGAATGAGTTTTTATACAGCAAAAAGGCATAGACGAAAAGCTACATTGACTAGCCAATAAAAATAAACTACGAATCGATAAATTTCACAAAACTTATTTTGAATATTAATGAGCTGGTAGGTGTGTGTATGTATATACTTTAAAAACGGAAAAAAATATATTGAAACTGGGGCAGTGTACTGTAGAACTGGAAATAAAATTAAGATAAAATAAATATGCAACGATTCCATATTTATATTCAGACGAAATAAAAGAACTTCTTTATAACTTCACATAACTAAGTACCATTATTATGGCTATACTAAAATCTAAGAAACCAGGTTCATCCCCAAATAATTTTTATTTATAAAATTATTCTACATATTATATTACAGATATAAATTTACTATGAAACGTATATCAAACTACATGAAATTAATGCTATTTCCGGTTTAACAGGAAATAATATTACCTTTCTTATTTTTAACACGCTATATGTTTTTCAGTATTTTGATTCAGCATGAGATTCTAAGTTCATTTATGTATAATAACTTAATTTTGCCTTAATTGAAACTTTAGCAAAAAAATTACCCGCAAATGTTAAAAACGATTTAAATATATGTACCTATATGCATATCACCTTATCCAATATTGTTTATTTAAGGGTGGATTGCATGAAAGTGGGTTAACCCTCGAGTTACGCTAACCCAGAGTTACATACATAAACAGAGAGTTTTCAGCCTATTTGACAGCTAACCTCGGGTGAAAAAATAACTCACCGATTTGCAAAATGAATTTGGCCGATAGTTGTCATTTTACGCGTCATATTTAACACAAAACACAAAATTATTTTTTTTGTATTAAGTATGACGCGTTAAATGACAACTGTCAGCCATATGCATTTTGCTAATGTGCAACTCGTGCAAATCGGTGAGTTATTTTTTGACCCGAGATTAACTGTCAAATAGGCTGGAAACTCTCTGTTTGTATATGTAACCCTGGGTTAGCGTAACTCGAGGGTTAACCCACTTTCATGCAATCCACCCTTATAAGTGTTTCAAGAGTATCTTTGATTTGTTTGTAAATACACCCACTATTTTAATATTATTTTGCGCAAATATATGCAATAAATGTCCATTCTATGTATTCTAAATTGATATTTATTGCATATATATGCGCAAAATAATATTAAACTAGTTAATAGTTTTTGTTAATATTTCTCATAACCTTTAAAGCAAAAGTTTTATTAATTTACTACATGTACTTTAATTTGTCATTTCTAGTTTCTATGTATTATTCTATTACGTAATAAAAACATTTTTGGAACACGTCATATATTTTATTTATATCTTCTGCTATCCCTCTACGAACCACAAAATCATTGTAAAATGTTTTCTGATGGATTTGGAGGGGTGTAATTTCATTCCCCATTTGGAAAATATAAATAGCAGTGGATTTGGGTGGAAGTAAAGTTGAAAAGAATTATCAAAGGGAAAAAATCTTGGATGCGTTCCGTTTCTTTATAAAAGTGCGGGATTTGATATCTTCTGTCCGTGTTCGTGTAAATATGTAAGCGGCTGACAGCGATCAGGGAAGGAAAGTGAAAACGCACTCAACTTCATTCATGCGGAAAGTTGAGAGGCCGGGTGCGATGTGATGTTTCCTGCTAAATGACCTATTCAATAGTCCGGCGCTCGCGCTTTTCTGCACTTTTAAACATAAATCAGCCGCGGTGTAATTTGTTTTTACGCGCTGTTGAAAGTAAATACTCGCCCTCTGCTGCTACTCCACCTGACAACACCCAGGCCCAAAGCCAATTATTTATATTTGCCGCGAAATTAAATCATTTTAACTGCGCCAAATATTTACCCACTGCATCATTTCCCTGCCAAGATACCACCACGCACGAAAAATATGGCGCGGAAGAGTGATTTACATCGTCAAGTGGTGTAGGGACACGGTCTATTATACAAGCACATTAGCCTGAATGCAGTTACAGCTTACAGTGCAAAATACTCCGTAAACAAATTAAAATATAATCACTTTTGTAATTCAATTATTTATTACTGTTCTTAAAAATGCAATCATGTGTTTATATATATACAGGGTGTTAATAAAAAGCGGGCCATATGCGTTTAACATGGGAAATTGGTTTTTCCTTACGCAAAAGATCCCAATTAATTTTAGACAAAAGTATTTCAAATAAAAGTTGTAGATAATTAAATTATATACCAGCATCACTAAACAGATTTTATTTTTCATGTTTAGTAACCTGTAAAATTCAAATTGAAATTCTATAAAAATTGCTCATTTGTAGTGATAGCCATGGAATTTAAACAAAATTACAAAGAGATGTATATCGTTTGAACTGTCAGAAATTCTATTTTCAAATAATAAATACTGATAATTATATTCTATCCTAAGTCCGTAAAAATATTTTGTTTTTATAATCTACATCTAAATTATTGCTTGGATTTTATTTATTTTTATTTTGTAACCTGCAAAATCAAAATTCTGACAATTTAAACGATATGCGTTTCTTTGTAATTTTGTTTAAATGTCATGGCTATCACTACAAATGAGCAATATTTATAAAATTTCATATTGGATTTTACAGGTTACTAAACATGGAAAATAAAATCTGTTTAGTCATGCTGGTGTAGAATTTAATTATCTACAACATATATTTGAATCATTTTTGTTTAAAATTAAATGGGAAGTTTTGCGCAAGGAAAAACTGATTTACCATGTTAAACGCCTATGGCCCGCTTTTTAATTAACACCCTGTATATGTGTGTATGTGTGTGTATGTGTGTGTGTGTGTGTGTGTGTGTGTGTGTGTGTGTGTGTGCGCGTGCGTGTGTGTGTGTGTGTGCGTGCGTGCATGCGTGTGTGTGTGTGTGCGTGCGTGTGTGTGACGATTTTTTTCGTCCACGATAACTCATATCAAACTTCTATTTTCTGTATTTGTTTTCTGCATTCATATAAAGAGTTGATTAGATTTTTGGTAAAATTGAAGAACCGGAAGTAGTACTTTACTTGAAGCCCCTAACAGTTCTTAATGGAGAACTATACTCAAATATAATCCAACACTTTTCAATTTTAGTATGTATGACTTTTATAGGAAGGGGAATAACATACTATATTTTAGCTATAATTGATAAACCGGAAGTGATACTTTACTTGAAGCTCTGAACAGATTTTTGTGACAAATATATTATAACAAATCGAAATTTTTCAAAATTAGTATTTAAGACTTCTATATGAATGGTAACAACATATTAGATTTTGGCTAAAATTGATAAACCGGAAGTTATACTTTACATGAAGCTCTAAACAGATTTTCGTGAAAAATATATTATGATATATTTCAAAACTTTTCAAATTTGGTATTTAAGGCTTTTATATAAAGGGAAACAACATATTAGATTTCAGCTAAATTTAAAAAATATATATTGATATAATCCAAAACTTTTCAATTTTAGTATTTAAGACTTTATATCAAGGGGAAGAACTTATTAGATTTTGGCTAAAATTAATAAACCAGAAGTGGTGCTTTACTTGAAGTTCTGAACAGGTTTTCGTGAAAAATATATTATGATGTAATCCAAAACTTTTCAAATTTGGTATTTAAGACTATTGTATTAATGAGAACGACATATTAGATTTTTTTCTGAAATTGATAAACCGGAAATAGTGCTTTACTTAAAGCTATAAACAGATTTCAGATGATCCGAAACTTCTCAAATTTCGAATAGAGTTTGAAACAAAATCAACCGGAAACGGAAATGACACTTTACTTAAAGCTCATTGCTTTTTTAAACATGGAATTGGCGAGAGGTCATGATGTGCTGGCCACATCAGATTTTTAACTCTATATCCATTTAATATGAAGTATAAAATGCAGTCAAATCGTAAAGAAAATAAAATATTATTTGATATTTATAATAACAATAAATGAAAATATATTTAACATAGTGCTTTTCCAGAAAAACTGTTAAAATCTACAAATTAAGGTACTTGCGGTTGACCAATTGTCAAATCTAATCAGGTATATATGGATGTAACGAAGAATAATATGAAAGAATTATAATTTTTGAAATTGTAGCATTAGAGTTATCGCAGACGAAATTTTTGCTACACACACACCTACGCTCGCACGCACATGCACACGCACGCACGCACACACACACACACACACACACACACACACACACACACACACACAGCAGACAGACACACACACACATCGTAAAAATACTAAAATCGTATTCTAGGGACTCTAAAACGTGCTTATTGATTAAAAACTTATCATTGAATTTTTTGACCAAAGACAATACCTTCCTTACCTTAAGATGACAGAAGGTATAAATGGCCACATCAATTTTTATTTTATGTAATGTCAAATTTAATAATGGAGGCAAATATGAGTACATAATTTATTTTCACTTATGTACCTATATTCCAATTTAATCAAATAGGTATTCTTCTCAAAATTAGTCTATAATTTAAATTTATTTATGAAAATGTCATTAAACATCTATTCTACACCAGTGTCGAAATATTTACCCACATTTAATTCCACCAAATACACAAATCGCGAAAAAGTGATATTTACAGATATTTTTCCACGAAATACTACTTTCAGCGTCAATGAAAATGCCATTTCCGGTTTGTCGGTTAACTTGCAACTCGAATGGGTTCTTTTCACATAGGATCTAGAGACACATACTCACAGACATCGTCCAAATGTTTTAAGAAACTGCAACAAATTCCAAACAATTAAAACACTATCAGAGGACTGTTGCTATATTTAACTGAAGTGAGACAAATATGAAGCATTACAATAATCTATTGAATAATAACATTTTGTTATCGATGACATCGATAACAAAATGTACCTACCAGAACACTAACAGCCTCGGTGCTGAGGCCAAATTTATAATTTAAAAACAATGTTATCATAAACGACAAATAAATGATCTTCCCAAGTACATAAAATTTATTCCTTTAAATAATAGTCGAACTTTTGATAACATGAACAAAATTGGTTAGAATTTGTTAGTCCTTTATTAAACCGGGGATAAGTGTACTTCTGTATTTATTTTAATATTTATAAATGTTAATAACTTTGTATCTAGAAGGGAAGACCTCTGAGACTTTTGTCATGGGCCCCACTGTTAAAGGGGCTCAACCCGTTTCATTGTTAACATGATAAAACCTGTAAGCTCTTCAATTAATATTTGTAGATACTGAAGTGTCAATTTTTGAAAGTAATGTGTTGTCATTCTTGTGCGTTTTCTAGCCGGTAGAATTGATCCTTTTTCAGAGACCTGGTCCGGGCTACATTCCGCAACAGGCTTGTGACGGCTCCAGCGGCCATATACAGTGTGGGATTAAGTATGGAATATTACAAACAACAGCGAACTCAGCGGGTTTTTATTTAAAAAAACACTAAAACACGTCGATTTTAGTTTTTATAAATACACTTTAATATGTGCGATTCACCTTCCGACTTTCATTTGTTTTTAAGTTGTGACATCATCAGAAAAAAATTTAAATGGAAAAATAGATTTTTAGTAGCGGAATCCGATAGTGATTATTCTTCCCTTTGTGATCATTTAAATAAATCATAAAGTTTCGTAACAAAAATTCTGAGAAAATCGAGCTGAAAATTTAATAATAATGAATGATCAAGAAATGTACGTAACATTTCATTTTGCAGTTTAGAATTTTTAGTTTGATAATTTTTTGAACATTTAATTGTGGTATTATGGTACTTATAACTTATAAAACATGATAAATGACGAATTCTAAACTGAAAAATAAAATCTAGGAATCTTGATTATTCATTATCATTATTAAATATTTGTTATGCAACCTTGTAATTTATTTATGATCAAAAAGGGAAAAAAAATCATTATCGGATCCCACCACTAAAAATCTATATTGCCATTTAAATTTTGTGATGACGTCATAACTTAAAAACAAATGAAAATCGGAAAATGAATCACACATATTAATGTGTATTATTAAAAATTAAAATAGACGTGTTTACCGTTTTTTAAAAAACTATAATGCACTATCCACAAAAGGTTTGACTAATCGTAGGATGACGAACAAATAATGCCGTTTATTGTACAAATATTTCATTATTGCTGAAATTTGCATTAATTTGTTTGGGAGCATAAGTAAGACTTAGTTGTAATAAAGTATTTGTTTTAAAATTTAATTCTTCATTTTATAATGGAGTTGCATAGATATGAACCTTTAGTGATCGGTCGTGATTCGGAAAGCCCGGGTTCGATGCAGGCTGATGTCAAACCTGATACTTGATAATTAGTTACAAATTTTCAAATTGCACCAAAATGACCTCTGTGATCCTCTCCTCAAGAGCTTTGAGAGTCCATGAGGTGACGCCCGGTATATGCCCCCAACATGTTGTGTAATAAGCCGTGATGATATATTGATTTATAATCTGCTGCAAAATGTGTGTTTTTAATATGAGCGAGGTGCCACAGTTAAAATAAAACATCAAGAATTAGAAATCAATGGGGAACTATAGATGTGGAACAAAAGAGAACATAAAATAGATAAACGAAAAAACGGAAACGACAATGAACGGATTATGGATAAGCAAAGGAAAAATTGTTGACGCAGTAAATGAAAAAAAACAATATAAATAACTCATAGGAAAAGTAAGAGAACTCACCAAGGAATAGAATAAATTTGATATTAAAATATTAGAAATCTCGGAAAAAAGAAACGGAGTGGGAAACATACAGATAGGAAATAACTACAGTTTGTATTATTTGGGGGCACTTGCAGGCGAAAGAGCGAAAGAATGAGTAGGGATAGTAATAACAGAATAAATCGCCATGAAAGTAAGTAAATACGAAGGAACAAATTCAAGAATTATGACAATAGAATAGAGCATGAAGAAAAAATTAGCCTAATTCAACTATATACACCTACGAAAGGAACAGTGGAAGAAGAAGTAATTCAATTCTATGAAAAATTACAAAACACTCTATATAACATTAGAGAAGAGAATGAAAATATAATTATAATGGGAGACTGGAATGCATGAATTGGAAACCATACAGCAGAAGGACTGAGAAGTACAGGAAATAGAAAAAGGATGCTCAATAGGAACGGACACAAAAATGCTTAAATTCTGCTAGAGAAATGACTTACTAATAGGAAACACTTTTTTGGACCAAGTTATGGAAGATTTTTGTAGGTGGATATTAGTCATATACCCCATTATGGAGTTAGATCTTATAGCTCGTGTATTTATATTTTGTGTTTCGGAATTAGAATGTCACATTCTAGCACGCATGTTGATGTTAGAGGACGCTTCATTCTTAAACGATTTTTGGTGATATTTTATTAATTGAGATTGGCATGATTGCAATAAATACTATAGACAACGGACAGAATATAAAGCACAAATCATTGCTACTAATATTTCTACAAAAATATCCCTTAATGATATTTTTACTTCCTTGTACGAAGTAAAGGAAGTATTGTAATCGCGAAAAATTTTGGTTTTCAGATTTCAGCGGAAATATCCATTTTGACCATCCCTGAATCCATTCTGACTAATTTCGTCGTGAAGTCAGTACGTACGTATCTCGCATAACTCAAAAACGGTGAACCGTAGAAATTTGAAATTTTGTATTTAGGACTTCTATAACATCTAGTTGTGCACCTCCCTTTTTGGTCATTATATAATTTCCAGAAATGGTACTTTATTTGAAGCCTATAATAGATTTTAATGAAAAACTGTATTAAAATATAATCCAAAACTTTTCAAATTTGTTAAATAAGACTTTTATGTCAATTGGAATAACATACTAGATTTTGGTTAAAATATGGTTTCATTTTGATTTTAGAAATAAATGCTTCAAATTAGAGTTTTAGAGAATTAATTTCTGCGTCTAGCACATCAAGTATTATTAAATTAGCCCTTTGTATAAGCCAGACATGTAAATTTAAAACTTATATACTTTGTGGTTTTTGTAATGAAGCTTGCTATGGATTAGGACAAAAAATAAAAAAATAAATGTAAATGTCAAATTATGTCAAATACGTGCAATTTTATAATTGAGTCTATACTTCATATTAGTCTTGCGTACAAGGAAGTCGTGTGGTGTCCACATCAGATTTTTTTTTCTTGGTTTGTTGAAGATCTTTGCATTATATGTATTAGTACAAATAAGTACCATAATAACCTCATATTTTTGTTTAAAAAATACTTTATATTTAAAATGCTGATGATAGCAGCTTCGTTCTGCCGAAACGTCCAAATCTAATAAAGAAATGTAATACAAAACATTTCATGTAATATTATTTCGATCCTGAAAGCCAAAATTTTCCCAAAACCTAATGAAAATTGTAAAATATTTTTATAAAAAAATCATATCATAAATGAAAGCCTCAACAGAGAAAATAGTATAAAACACACGTTACATAAAGCAATTCAGGCACTCGTTCGTTCGCCCACTCGCCGCTGCGAGTTCGTGAGGGAATTTGTAACGTGTGCTAGACTACGTTGCCTTCTGTAACTTATGTTTTATTATGCTATTACGGAGAAAGATTCAATTATTATCTATTATATAGTAACTATGCTGAGTGTGGAAGTCCTCGTCCGGTCTATTATCTTCTACTAACTGTAAACATGAAATACTCGTAATATTTTCGAGTATTATTTATAGAGTTTTGATGTCCAGGTATCCCCGCAGTCAAAATCTGCTTCTGTATTTAGTTAGTAACACTGATATGCGAGGAAAACTTTGAGTTATCCCAAGCTGAAACTATTATTTTAAAGTTACATCATATAAGTTTGAGGTCAGAAGTTGGGTGTATTTACTTTGCTGGAATATAGCCGAGACGGTGTTGGAGTTCGCTCACATATCAACCAAATTTGATTTCGTGCATGACGGATATATTCCGTATTTACCCGCGAGTCCAACCAAGCGAACAACTGAAAAATGTTTCCCATTCTCACAAATCTACTTGAGGGAATCAATACTAGCTTCAAAACCTTTGTTTCAAAATGCAATCACTGTCATACAAAAGAATTCGTTCTGAGGGATTGGACATTATAAGAATATATTCTTTAAACAACAATACTACGCATTTGTGGTTGTTTTTTAAGTCATAAAATATTGCTTCGCATTCCATGCTTTTTTATTGAACCAATTTTTAGGGAAATGTTAGAGTTACGTGTTCTGACTATGATAAATTTATTCCTTCTTAAATTCTATGTTTAGTTACAGTCAATTTATGATAGAAATGATAAAATATTTGCAAGTAAAGTAAAATAGTAAAGAAATGAAATGGATAATCCGAAAGTTTATTGAAAAAAATACATTCTTGTCCCAAGATGAGCATAAATAAAATTTGCCCACTCCCGGTATCGTAAGTAAGCTATTAGGACATTGTTTGTAGGTATGTATGTTTATTTTATTGTCAAGGTATCATTTCTATTAGCGACGGGACGTAAGGATTGTCCTTACTTCCCACCAGCTGAACTTACCTCCCTTTTTGTGAAATTTCAACAATTACATATTTTAAATTTGTTTCAAATATTTATTAATTCTTATAATTTATTATTTTGAATTTGATTTTTATCAAATTGTCCTCATTTCATAAATATTTTCATTTAAAAGTTACCATTGACGTGTCAAATGTGACGGATGACAGCGTTTTTCTTCTTAATTTTTTTCTGGAATACTTAGATTCTTTGTTTTTAATGTATCAATATTCAACTGTATATCTTGACAGCCTTGACGTATCTGGCAGTGAAAATGAGCAGGTAAAAAATAAATCATTGAGTGTGAACAACTGCTATGGCTATGCCAGGCACGTTTGGGAACCTCCACTACTTTTCCCCCATTCAGCTGCTATGACTATGCCAGGCACGTTTGGGAACCTCCACTGCTTTCCCCCATTCAACTGCTATGGCTATTCCAGGCACATTTGGGGACCTCCATTGCTGTCCCCCCTATTCACCTGATTTGGATCCCTTGTCACTTACAACGAACTTACCTTCGACAAGTTATAAACTATTTATCTTTCTGTACAGACTCACCGGCTAGCGCCGAGGGTACATCGATATATAAAATACCAATAGTATTTATTTTGTGTTTTGCATAGCTCACTGTAAACACACTAATATATTATGATTTATTGTTATCACAATAATATAATTAATTTATATCTACATAACCTGGTATTGGTTGCCAATCAAACGTAAGCTTGTACCTATTAAATGCTTGAATTACGAGAACCAAAATAAAATAAAACGTGGTATCTATACCACGGGCATAATCAAGATTATAACACTCGGGAAAATTAAAAATTTCCGCTACGCGTCGAGCTTTAAACATTCCCCAGTACAACAATCTTTTAATTATGCCCTAAATACATAAATAACTATTATTAGAGTGTGCCTATTTATTTTATTTCTCATAGCACTCTGTAAACTACTTGAAAATAGATATTTTCGTTTCTGTCTACCTAGTGATTTGTTAACTACTGGATAGAGCAAGCGTAGGTATATCGATACATGTATTTCTTGACTACCCTGCCAGATGAAGAGAGAGAACACAGGAAGTATGAGTGAGAAAGATTTAGATAATTCAATTCCAATTTAGACAAGTGAATTTGATATTCTCATCACTGTCAAATTCACGTCAAATATTTCGTTTAGTTATATTTAATCGTAAAATGTGAAATAAGTACGAGTACGATACTAAATGAGAGCATATATAAGAATAAAAATTTGATAATTAATTTAAATAAATAAATTTCAATGGGGTCATACCAAAAAGAAAAAATGTTGATTTTTCTTTCATAAATGAAAAATTTACCTAATATTATGCAAATACACATAAAAAATATTTAATATTATTATACTTTTTATTCATGATTTTCTTTATAAAGATTCTGAGTTTGGTTTTGTGACGTCACAGTTTTGTACACAAATACACGATAGTGAGGCACACCCGTGCTTGTGCTTTTACTGTACATGAACATATCTGTCACTTTTTACTAACATAACCTTATATAACCAATATTTCGAAAGTAACATTAACAAGTTATTTTTAAAAAAAAGTAAGTACAAATAACGAAATATGCTAAATAAAAATATAAATAAATACAATTTATGTTTGATTTAGATATTACAATGGTTGTACAATATTGTTCTGTGTCGTTCTACGAGAATAACTCGTTGAGAAGTAAAAATAAATTTTTTGCTTATATTCTTATGGCTCAAGATGTAAGGGAAAGATATTATAAGGCAATAAAAACTCCAAAAGTTTTGAAGACTACGTTTGGTTTCAAGCGCGGTTTCAAAACACAATTACATAAACGTCAAAAGTACTTCCATTTTTGTTCAGTAGATGTCACTACGGCCGCAAAACTGTTACGTCATTGGAAATTTGATATAAACTTTAAAAAATTATTACTGTAAAACTAGAAACTTATATGTCATAAAATATATATTTTCGTAAGTAGTTTTAAATGTTCTTTCAGAAAATAAATAAATTGGAAAATGCGGTATGACCCCATTGGTATGTATTGCTAAGCGATATGACATCTGGTGGACAAATAATGAACTACAGCTTGACTACAGCTCTACTTGTTATTAAAGTATGTAGTATTAAAAATTAGTTAAATACTGTACGCATTTATGTTTTTAAGGTGAAACCTGACAGTCGTATGATGCAGTGCTGGTTGCAGCGATTAGGGAAACTTTAAAATCGAAATATTATTTTAATCTTATAATGTTTTCAGTAAACTAAACTCAAATAAATTGTAAAATTATCAATATTATTAAAATTTGTCAAAATTTATTATAAAAATTTGTAGTTAATGTAATAAAATTGCAATTTTATTACAAAATCGTAAATTACACAAATTTCACCCTAGATATTTTTTTTAAAAAAACGTATATAATAGCAATTTATTCATGGATTATACACAACAAATTTTAAAAATTTTAATCTTCTAAAAGGTATTGAAAATAAATAAAATTTAGTTTTTTATTTATTTTCAATACCTTTTAGAAGATCAAAATTTTTAAAATTTGTTGTATATAATCCATGTATAAATTGCTATTATATATGTTTTTTTAAAAAAATATCTAGGGTGAAATTTGTGTAATTTACGATTTTGTAATAAAATTGCAATTTTATTACATTAACTACAAATTTTTATAATAAATTTTGACAAATTTTAATAATATTGATAATTTTACAATTTATTTGAGTTTAGTTTACTGAAAATATTATAAGATTAAAATAATATTTCGATTTTAAAGTTTCCCTAATCTCTGCAACCAGCACTGCATCATACGACTGTCAGGTTTCACCTATCGACATACAATTTGTAATATGAGTAACAATTATTGCTACTTACTTGGGTGCACATTGTCATGTGAGAATGACAATAAATCACTAATTCCCGCGTAAACGAAAAGTGAGTGTTTACATTAAAAATATGCTTGACAAGATGAAAAAAGATAATAACCTGTCTTGAATGCTTTGAAAATTTATTCATTATATTTCAAAGAAAATTTTGTTTAAAAAGGACGTCTGTTTTATAGTTTATATTCACAGGTGAATAAGAAATATAATTATGAAATTTTGCTATTTTAATAATACTTTTTGAAGATATCATCTGAGAAAGAAGTGTTTTACAATTTAAGTTAAAACATTATAAATGGGCACTAGGATATTACGTTAATTTACCAATAATGCATAACATAAAACCTACTATAAAATAATATAAAAAGAAAATTAAATATAATACAAAATACAATATACAATGAGAAATACACAATTCTATAAATTATGTGTTTTACCATTTGACAGTTAGTTAACTTCATATTCGTTCAACCTATAGTTCAAAACATGCCACCACAGCGCTGCGATCTTAAAAATACTAGGGTACCTTTATAACCAGGGTACGGCCATGGCGTGGCTCACGTTTCGTCCGCCATTACCGGCCCGTCTGTTATATGTGTTGTTCTTGCGCAAATTATTATGTATTTTCGTAGCTATTTGTTTTATTTTAATGAAAAACACATTTAATTATCATTTTAATATGTATTTAAAGTGTAAGTAATATATTTTATTTTATTTACTTGTGTAGTTTGTTAAGATACTCACCACGATTACTGACATATTGAAAACAACTATAAATTACCAATATTATAAGCACAATCATTTAAATTTTTAAAAGGATATACAATTATTATGTAAATAAGAACTACAGATATTAAATTAGATGTGATAATAACAACCCAAAATATATATCTTAATAATAATTGTGTATCTCTTAAATTAATTAATTATGGCGGTGATCTTGGCCCATGGCCATACCCTGGTTATAAAGGTACCCTAAAAAATACATGCCAATGACGATAACAAGAATAACCTAAGAACTGTTAAACCTGTTAGACAAACAAATAACAAGTAATGGAAATAAAGACGACAAATCGAAATTATGTATCAGTCTGGCCAGGTATATGCGAAGATTGACATACTCTATCCAGTAGTTAACAAATCCCTGTGTCTATTCATGACAGAAATGTATTATATTAATAGATATGGATACAAATTAATTATGAATATATTTTTTCTAAAATTAAAAGATAAATGCACATTTTGGCATTATAATTCCAATGTAACAAAAAAAGTACACACCCGGTATGTCATATCTTAAATGCCAGACGTCAGGTACAGCAGCTTGCCGGTTAAGTATTTTTCAATCACATTAAATGTATGTGGTTTTAGTATTGTTTCTTTGACAATAAATAATATTTTCCAGGTCAATACCAATTGAATATAAACAACAACAGAGAAAATAAGGTTACTTAAATAGATAATATATATAAAAAGAGCAGAAACAGGTATTTGAAAATTGATTGAAATACTTGAAATCGTTAAGCGAGATATCTACTTAATAACTAAAACTAATAAAATTACCACTTGACCTTAAATATTAATTGTCAAATACAAAATTAGGAAAAGTTAAACAGAGTAGCCAAGATTTAATCTGAAATATAATAATTTTTTATTTGTATTTCGTTGTATATAGAAAAAAATATTGAATTGAATAGGCGAATAAAAAAGGTATGTTCCAATTTAAAATAAGAAAGATGTATGCTGTACTTTGAGAATCACTGGTTAAAAAACACGTTTTCTCATTTAGTAGTATTATAATATAGAAATTGATTCCTAATTTAACCAACTTCATATGTGTTATAGTTCTCGAGATAGCAATAGTGCTCCACTTAAATTGAACACCTGTATAGATTCTTTCAATTGCTTCATAGTTTCATGACAATAGGTCCAATTCAGCACTCTTTTACCTAGTGCTAAGAGAGGTATTGAATTCATGCTAAAAGTCGCATATCCAAATTTTAGTGAATAAGCACGTTTTAAGGTCCCTAGAATCCGATTATAACATTCTTACGATGATGTCCGTGTGTGTGTGTGTGTGTGTGTGTGTGTGTGTGTGTGTGTGTGTGTGTGCGTGCGAGCGCGCGTGTGTATGTACGTGTGTATGTATGTGTGTGTATGTGTGCATGTGCGCGTGTGTGTGTGTGTGTGTGTGTGTGTGTGTGTGTGTGTATGTACATTTTTAACTACGGATTCCTCAATCTAACAATAATGGGAAGAGTTGATTAAGTTTTGGTAACAATTGGACAACCGGAAGTAGTAGTTACAAGAAAAAAATCATCAAAATATTATTTATCAAAAATTTATGTAAATACTTATATTAAAGAACGTTAAATTCTTTATTCGATAAATATAAATTCATTATTATATCTTCTATAGATTTAGAGATAAAGAAATGCATATAAAATAATTTGATGTAAAAAATCTCAGATCAAACTACTTCAAGGCAAGAAATTCAAATGTTTGTAATTGACACATAAATGTCACTGTCAAAAATATTTGTATGCCACTTTCAAAAATATTTGTACATGATTATGAAGATTATGAAAATAAAAAAGTCAACAACGCAAAAAGAATATAAAAGGAATTTGCGAAAAAATGACGAATATAAAAAAGAAAGAAAAGGAAAGTAGAAAAAGAAAATTTCAGGATATTGAATATAAAGAAAATGTATGTATTGTAGGTACATAATTTAAATTAAAATATCCCATAGATTTTGCAAATATATGTGAGAATTATTTTGTAGTGAGACATGAATATATGTATTTGTATTTAAAAATATTTTTCGTTTTATGCGTACAACCAGGTAAAATATCTGGCGAGAGGTTATGTGCTGGCCACATCAGATTTTTTAACTAAAGAAGCGTATCTAATGATAATAAAATAAAGCGAGATATATGCATTATGAAATGATGTTTTAATTAGAAAAATATGCAATCTATTTCCACAGCTACTAGCTACGGTCACTGTACTAATGAAAATTGTTGAATTTGGCCCAATGGCTTCCTTTCTCTATTGAATAAAATTGGAATTAAACTTGTATTATCTCAAAACGTTGACAGCGGTAATTTATTTTGTGTATTTCTGTTTTATGTTATTAATATACAATAATTTTATTTTTTAATCAAAATCCACCTGTTTCAATTTTGGCGTCACCTTCAAAATTGAAGGTTATATTCATTGTGGTAGAATATCAGTTCAACTCTGATTTTGATTATTCCTCTACTTAGTCTCTGCACTGACATGTCACATATATCGTAGTACGTGAGTGCGTGATAATAGTGATGTACCATTTGAAAGTTTCAATTGAAAAATTTCAAAAATAAAAGTTTCAAACCTTAAATTTCATGAAACTTTCATAAGCTACACTAAGCATGCGCCGTCCAACTCTCCCCAAAAGACTTGTTCAGAGGACATGCTGGAACTTTTGAATACTAAATTTTAATTTTGTTTTGAAGCTTTTGTTTTTCTTATTTATTTTTAAATTAGTTAATTTGAGATCCATATATTTCAAATTCAACTGATAAATGTTAAGTTTCTTGAAATTTAATTGAAACTAAGTTTCGATGAAATTTTTATATGAAACTTTCATTGAAATTCATAGAGAAACATTTTGTGAAACTTTCAATAAAATTTACAATGAGACTTTCGAAAAAATAAGTTTCCAAAATTGCACATCACTATGCGTGAATCATTTTATGCGCGTGTGAAACTATGAAGTCACAGAATCAGATATCAACGAATGTTTATGAAGGAAATCATAACTAAAAAGTATGATAATTTAAACATTATTTTAAATATATGAAAAATATTAAGTAAAATTTTGATTTGTGGGGTCTCGTGGCCGAGTGCCTGAGTGTCTGGTCGCGAATCTGGGAAACAGGGTTCGATCCCGACCGACGCCAAATATTTCGAATTTTAAATGGCACAAAACTGACCCTTGTGGTGAATTCTCCACGCCAGCAATGAGTGTTCGTGAGGTCACGCCTGGTAAACGCCCGCACGGTATAAATATGTCATCATCATTACCGATATCTGCGTACAAAGCAGATTGGAACTCCTAGCAATGGGTAATATGCCATAATGATATATTTATTTTTATTTTATTTATTAATTTATGAAAATATTTAACACTTTTTTTTCTTGATAAATACAACTTATGATATATTTTAAAATGATAACATATTTTCTTTAAAATACACAGATATATTTAAATAATATAAGGAATAAATTTTGCATTTGTAATTTGGATAATACGAGAATAGTGTCTATTTTACGAGTATTATCTGAAAGTTGCCCGGTTATACGCTCGGCGGATCTACTCGTATTGCATTCTGGGTCAATCGAATACAGCAGTATTTTTGGTTAATACTAACCAATTTGTTGGTTACATGCAGTAATACCCAGATTAAATAAAGTTCTGATAGCATAATTAATTTTCTGATTATGTTGTTTCACGGATTAAAACCGAATGCATCTGAACTAACTGCGAAGTTCTAATGTACAATTGCTGTCAATGTTGATTAATATGAATTTATAATCAACCAAGCAATACTTGTACTAACAAAGTTTGGTACGAAAATGCGCTTGCCAAGGAGCGAATAAAATCCCTGTTTAAACGCCACGATTGAGTTATCGCAAAAACTTCCAAACTACACTTTATTATCTTGCTATGCGCTTTTATTTTCGATGACCCCCTGCGGTAATGGGGACTGCGCGCCTATGCATGTATATTAACAAAATAATTAGATTATACGGTGTTGTTTTCATTGGTGTTTATTTTAAATTCCATTCGATCGCGGCGGGGGCGCAAATGGAAATCCTCCAGGGAAATTTGTTCGCCATAATTTTATTGGAGCTGTCAAATAATATAATGTCACTTGTTTTCTTCCCCGATTGGCGGAGCCATTGGGAATTCACAGAGGGGGAATGCACCTATAACTATTCGACATGAATTTGATGAATTATTGAGGGAGAATGGGAGAAATTTGTCGGAGGTGCCTTATGAATTTTTAATGTAATTTTATTTTAACCTTTCGAGTACACGTATTTTTGTTACACTTCGTGCACAAGGGGCCTTTATAGATATTTTAAGTTAATGGGCCATAAACCATAAACGAAATATAACAAATTTATATAAAATTTGTAAACTACTTACTGATTATTAAGTAGTAAGGCTAAATAAGAAGTTATAACGAATTAAACATTTTATGAGGAAACGGGTATGGATCTGATACTAGTCGCCAAAAATATGAAAGCTAAGAATCCCAGTTATAAATCCACAGCGCCCCACAGGCTATCCATTTTTCAATCCCTCTGGTGGGTACACTGAGATATATGACTTGTTTACTTCATTCATCCAATTATTGCAACCTTGCAACAAATACAATTTAATCTTTAATATGAAATTTATTCATTCAGTTATATTATTTATTTGACCGTGATTTACTTCACTTAAATTTAATAGTCTCAAATAAACTAAGATATTCATGTTTAGTATTTTAAATCAAGGTTTTTAATAAATAAATGTCTACTTTTCTGAAATATTTGTTTGTTTCTGACAAATATGTAATTGTTTTGAATTAATTTCGTAATATGGGTATTTGTGTAAACCATATATTTATTGCAATGATAAAATAGTTATTGTATGAATCTACATTTATTTGTCACAAATAAATATTACTTGTGGCAAAATAATAGTTCCATTGAGCGAACAATGTTCTATTAGTCAAATGACGTGTTTAAACCGACTTGTGTGGAATTGTTTATTTGTTATACGTTTCATCTTGCTTCTGGAGGTACTCATTTCTGACAGGGACAGGCACAGGGTTCATTTCTGGCGACTTGTTTTTCATTTGTGTGCTGCACAGGGTTGCCAGATGATTGATACTAATTTCCCCTAAATGTAATCTAAAAATCCCCTAAATTAACAAGATTTAAAGAAAAAATATCCCCAATAAAATTTATTTATCTAGCACATCTAAAATAAAATATTAAAAAATAATAATACAGCCGTTAAAAATTATACTTATTCTAAATTAAATACATCAGTAATATCTACTTCATTGTCCTTACAATTGTATATGTTTTTAGAATTAAATCTTTTTAACATACTCTGGGATAGTTCGTTGATACACCCAGATTATGTGCCCAAGTAGAATCGGAATTCAAACAACAATCATAGTATATGAAACGGGTGGAGGAAATATCCTTGGAAGAAACTTCCTACCATATGAATTCATGACGCACCCGTAACAATGTCATTTTTTACCTTCCGTCACCTTTAAGTAAGGAAGGTAGTGTCTTTGGTCAAAAAAATCGGTCGTGAGTTTTTGATAAATAAGCACGTTTTTGGGTCCCTAGAATACGATTTTACTATTTTTACGATGTCTGTGTGCGTGCGTGTGTGTATGTATTTGTGTGTGTGTGTGTGTGTGTGTGTGTGTGTGTGTGTGTGTGTGTGTGAGAGAGAGAGAGAGAGAGAAATTTTTCTAATGCGATAACTCTAGCACTACAATTCCAAAAATTATAATTCTTTCGTTTTCCTCTTCGTTAAATCCATGTGAAGAGCTGATTAGATTTTGGTTATAATTGGGCAACCGGAAGTACCCTCATTTGAAGATTTTAACAGTATTTTTTCACATTTAATGTTATTATAAATATTAAATAATATTTAATCTCTATACGATTTGAATGCATTTTATACTTCATATTAAATGGATATAGAGTTAAAAAATTATAAAGAAATTAAATATCATATATTAGTCAGCTATGCTATAAATCTAGAAACAGCTGCTATATTAAAAAAAAATCTGATTGAAAGGTGTCAGTGCCAAGTGCAGTTGACAGTATGTTTGTGTTATAATTTTACTGGAAATATAGGATCTTTTGCTATGGAATTTGTATAAAATACATACAACTGCCTTAAGGTAAATGTACAAGAAATAAAATCATTTACAAGGAACATTTTGTATGACATAGAACTGACGGAAGGTAATGTGCTGGCCACATCAGATTTTTTAAAAATAAATTTGGTTACATATTTTTGGCTTTTGGTTATATGGAAACATACATACAATATACATAGATTTTTTATATTATAATTATAGTTCCTGTCTGCCGTCCCTTAAAAAATCTCCCAAAACAACTGTTCCCGTTTTTTCCCTACGAGAGATAAAATCCCCTAAAAATAACGGAAAATCCCCCAATCTGACAATCCTGGTGCTACAACGTAGTGAACGTAGTTAATAAAATATTTTATTCGAGTGGAATTTTGGATATTTATTATACATTTTCAGAGTATCTTTTATGCCAAGGCACATCGGCATCGGTACCTTACCATTGTACATAAATTATTAAAGAATATAAATATTTTAGTTTCTAAACAACAAATAATATACTCGTACATTTGTGTGCAAATGGTTCACAGTACTTACATATTTACAGTGATCCTAATATCCTAAAAAATAATTTGTAATACAGTGCGATTGAAAAATAATTCAATGATCATAGAAAGATACGTATGCCTGACCTTACACAACATTTTTGACAAAGTCTCGCGTCAAAAACATTAAATTAAATAATTTTAAGCTAACACATATGCCTACTTTTATTTTTTTCAAATGTACTCTAGAATACACGTAGTGCAGAGTGTGTATTTTTACTTTTATAATTATTTTATGTATATTAATATTCTTTAATATGTAATTTTGTGATTTAATAAAAATACGGTGTACAAAAAAAATTGATAATACTGCTCTTCATTTAAATATTTTCCTTCAATTTTAATCTTAGAGTGGGCAGATTATTAGAGGTAGGTACAGAGTGATCAAAACCATCTGATAGTCACGTGACCTGCATTTTTCCTCAATGACATCAAGCTAGACTTTTGGGAAGAAAAGTTAGGTAAATAAATTTTTATTATAAAGAATACGCTTCGACAATAAACTTGTGGTGTTCGTCCGTTAAAACTATTTCGGGTGGTAACTTAACCTAAAACTACTCATTAATTAAGCTATGAAAATTATTTTTGTAACTCACTTACCAAGCAGATAACGAAATACATTAACAAGAGTCTTGAAAAAGACTGTTGTCGATAATGTAATTATGAAACGCAAGTAATAAAGACGGCAAAAATAAACAGAAAGCGCAACGAATATTTGAACAGATATTTGACAGATAGACAATTCACGCCTATGAATTGCACGCAACTGTTAATACTTATTTCCGCGGAATAAAATATTGAGCACTACTTAGGTCAGGTGATTATCACAAAAATTTTGATCACTCTGTATATAAATTTGGTTCAAATAAATTATACAGGCTATTCATTTTAAATATATCTACAATTGAAGCAATGTAATTATTTATTTGAAGCATTTATTTGTCTCAAATAAATATATATTGACATCAATTATATCTTCTATTTCATGAGAACTATGGATTTATTTACGTTAAATATTATTTTAATTGCGCTAAATTTATTTCATTATTATTGGATATATAATATAAAATATTTCCAATTTTAAATGGCACAAAATTGGCCCCTGTGGTGCACTCTCCACGCCAGCAATGAGTGCCCGTGAGGTGACGCCTGGTAAGCGCCCGCACGGTGCAAATATATCGTCTATACCGATATCTGTGTACAAAACAGATTGGCACACCCAGCAATGAGTAATAAGCCGTGATGATATATTTATTTATTTATTTTATTTTATTCATTTTAAATGGGCCACCATTGCTATCTCGAGAACTATAAGAGCTACATAGATGGTTAAATGGGAAAACAATTTCTATTTCACAAGACAAATTTAAATAAAAGAAAAATTATTTTTTCGACCAGTGGTTCTGAAAATACATGCAGGACCTAACTTTTTTATTTTAAAAGAGAATATATACTTTTTATTTGCTCATTCGTTTTTATACTCTTGCAAACGATTTTTTTTTTTAGAAAAATGCATGTAAAGTTTTATACTAATTTGATTAAATATGGCTATAATAAGAGTGCCACGAATGGAAAAAATGACTACATGTTATTTTTATTACCTAGAATTAGAATGCCCTGACCGAAAGAAGTGAATGTTTGTTCATGTAAATGGTCATAAATATCAACGTATACAAAATATTCACGTATTTCTTACATGGCATTCTAATTCTATATTAAAAAAATTTATATACGTATTCGTTTATTTCCATTCATGACACTCTCATTATAGCCATATTTTAATGAAATTGATATGAAACTTTACATGCATTTATCTCAAAAAAATCATTATGTAATGGAATAAAAATATATCACTCAATTCAGAATTAAATTTTATAACGAATGAGCAAATAAAAAATATATGATCCCGTTTAAAATTTAAAAGTTATGTCCCGTGTTTCGAGAACCACTGGTCAAAAAAATACTTTACTTTTCTTTAAATTTGTCTTATGAAATAGAAATTGTTTGCCCATTTAACCGAATTTGTAACTCTTATAGTTCTCGAGATAATAATGCTGGCTCATTTAAAATGAACACCCTATATACACTGAGAAAAAGATATAATTACGTGAACTGTAAATTTATTTGTTACAAATAAATCCTAAGCTTGAATAGATCCAAATATATCTACAATTGAAGCAATGTAATTATTTATTTGAAGCATTTATTTGTCTCAAATAAATATATATTGACATCAATTATATCTTCTATTTCATGAGAACTATGCATTTATTTACGTTAAATATTATTTTAATTGCGCTAAATTTATTTCATTATTATTGGATATATAATAATTTATTTGAACCAAATTTAAATATCTACCTCTCATAACCTGTCCACTCTAAATAGATTAAAATTGAAGGAAAATAATTAAATAAAGACTAGTACATTTAATTCATTCGTACACCATATTTTTATTAACACACAAATTTAATCCTTAAGTATATTAATGTAGATATAATACAAAATTATAAAAGTATGAATACACAATCTGTACAGATACCGATTCATGTGTGCATGTGCCTTGGTATAAAAGATACACTAAATGCAAAGTAAATATGCAAAACTCCACTCAAGTAGTATATTTTTCACTGTTTCGTCACCCATATTCACTACTTTTTAGCACACAAATGAAAAACAAATCGCCAGAAATGAACACTGTCACAAATGAGCACCACCATAAACAAGATGCAACGTACAACAAAAAAAACAAGTCCATACAAGTCACACTTCACTTAAAATCGTCATTTGACAACTAGAACATTATTCACTCAATGGAAATATTATTTTGCCACAAATAATATTTATTTGTGACAAATAAATATAGATTCATACAATAAAAACTATTTTTCATTGTAATTAAGATAAAGTTTACACAAATATATTATGAATTTAATTCTAAACAATTACATATTTGTAAGAAACAAATAAATATTTCAGAAAATTATAAATTTATTTATTAAAAATTTCAATTTTAAATGGTAAACATAAATATATTAGTTTGTTTGAGAAAATTAAATTTAATTTAAATGAAATAAATGACGGTCAAATAAATAATATAACTGAATAAATAAAATATATTTCATATTAAAGATTAAATTGTATTTGTTGCAAGGTTGCAATAATTGGATGAATAAAGTACCCCTTAATTATGAATAATTATTTGCATTTGTATCCAATATTTATAAAATAAATTTAGCGCAATTAAAATAATTCTTAATGTAATTAAATGCACAGTTTTCATGAAATAGAAGACATAATTGATCCCAATATACATTTGTTTATTTGGCACAAAAAAAAAACATAACATACACATAACATACTTGATATACTATTACAATTACAACGGCACATATTGCAGTCAAAATATTAACAAAAACAATTTTACAACTCTGTTATTTTTCAAATGTAAATAGATTACGCTAAACAAAGTGAAAACGAATGTCATAGTGTCGATAAGAGTCCGGTTTTCTGTGGATTGGCCAGGTTTAATACCGTGCCTGTCCTCCACGATCACGAATTACTTCTTCGCACCTGCGTTGTATGCTTTGCACTAGTCTGAGAAGGGATTCTTGAGGTACAATACTGTTTCTTACTCCTCAATCAGGACTTGTTTCAGTTCCTGGATGGTTTGTGGTTGATTAGAGCGCTTGCGATCATGTCGGTCAAGCTGATCCCACACGTGTTTAATAGGATTTAGGCAGGGCCGTCCCTAGGGGTACTGTTGCCTGTGTGCAAATATATTATTCGCCGCGCCTAAGTCATAACTACACAACTAAAGACAATTTATACTATTGATAATAATTTATTTATACATACGAGGTGCGAACCAAAATATACGAGAATTATTTTCTTTCGGTTGGTAGGGCTCTAATACGGACTTCTCCCAATAAGTGCCCTGACTAGATACCCTTTTGGATCTATTGCCCAAGTGTCATCCTTGGGAAAACATCTAACCAGTCAGTATGATTTTTTTTAAAAGCGCTATTTGACGTTTTCACCGAATTTTCAATAGCAGGCAGTAAAGTTTTCTTTCCTGTTAGAGAAAATCAGCGGCGGAAACTGTCGTATTTCTTCGGAGGGCTTACGGGGAGGAAGATTTGAGCTATATAAGGGTTTTCTCGTGTTAAAAGTGGTCGAATGTCAATTGAAGTTAAGATGAACCCCAACGGGGACGTCCTACCACTTCTAGAACGTCCGAAAGGATTGAAATTTTGTGATGCGATCATGTCTGATGCGTAGAACAAATGATGAGTAGAAGGAATTCACTGGAATATCTTGGAGTTTGTACCAATGAATTTTAACAGAAAATTTGAAGATGATATTCGCTCTACGACAGCACGTCCAACGATGAGAGAGCTAACCATTTGAATGTGTGTTAGGATTTGAAAGAACAGTCAGAAAACGATCCGGAATTTTTGTAGGCTCTCCCAAACATTGATACTAACAGGAAACCAACCGTGATGTTAACACGTTACTTTTTAATGTCCGCCATTAGAAATCGTTGTACACGTCAAAGAGCACTCACGAAAAAATTCATACTGACCTCTCCGCTGTTTCCCCACGGATGACATTCGGGCAGAAAATAATTCTTGGATATTTTGGGTAGCACCTAGTAAACACAAAAAATATAAAACTTTTTAAAAAATATTGCTACATTCTCGCACAGATTGTAATCTGATAAAATATTTACGTTATTTTATGGGGCACGCATTGCACGCCCGCTAGGAACGGCCCTGGATTCAGATCAGGACCTAATTCCGGCAAGACCATGGTCCAAATTCCACGCTCTTGTTAAAATAATTTGGTGATGCCGGCAGTATGTGGCTTTGCATTGTCCTGCCTTAGAATGAAATTATCACAACATATTCAGCAGGTACCATATAGACCTCCAAGACATTTTTAACGTAACTCATTGCATTTAGTCTTTCAGGGACAACAACAAGATCAGTTCTATTATCTTTACTGATTCCAGCCAGACTAAATCTATCCACTAATAGCAGCTGAGTAACATTCACCAGGACGTATATATATATATATATATATATATATATATATATATATATATATATATATATATATATATATATATATATATATATATATATATATACGTACACGGCCATCGCAACGAGCTAAACGAAATCTGGATCCGTCTGTAAACAATGTAGTCCTCCTGAGACGAAGTTGATAAGCTTTGTGATCTCGAGCATATCTCATTCGCGCTGCTTTGTGATGCTGCGTAATGCGTAGGGTTCGGACAGGTCTAAGTTTCAAATTTGCTTCTTTTAATCTGTTTCTAACACTGATCAGAAATGTCTATTCCATATACTCGTCTCAGCTCGTTTAGGAGGTCTTATGCTGTAAGAATACGCTATTGAGAAAGGAACAGACAAGAAATTGGTTTTGATTTTGAAAAGTTTTTGGTTTTCGACCTGGCTTAACTCTCCCGACATATTGTTCAGTCTCCCGACACCGATTCCATAAACGTTGGATAACAGCAGGATAACAGAAGGGTTAACACGAAGGTTCCTGCTAACTTATCGAATAGAGTGGCAGTTCTAAATCAGGCCGACAGCACGACCGACTATAGTTCTATGACAGTGACATTTATCTGTCAGCTACATACATTCGAGATATGAACTGTCTAATCAAGTAGTTTGTTTAAACCACAGCTCTGAGATTTAAATTATAGATAATTTTATAAATTTATGCAATGCAAATCAATAGCAAATTGAATAATCTTTAATTTTTATAACATAAATCTCGGAAATATAATATTTAAAAGTATTTTTCGGAGAAAAACTATTTTGAGCTTCAAGTAAAGCGTCATTTCCGGTTAGCAGATTTACACCAAAATCTAATAGCTTCTTTCTATATTAGAATAAGGTATAAATACAAGCATTCAACATTTTTACCTCTCGCTAAGAGAGGTATTGTTTTCATGCTAAAAATCGCATATCCAGATTTTAGTGAATAAGCACGTTTTAAGGTCCCTAGAATCCGATTATAACATTTTTACGATGATGTTCGTATGTGTGTGTGTGTGTGTGTGTGTGTGTGTGTGTGTGTGTGTGTGTGTGTGTGTGTGTGTGTGTATATATATATGTGAGAATTATTTTGTAGTGAGACATGAATATATGTATTTGTATTTAAAAATATTTTTCGTTTTATGCGTACAACCAGGTAAAATATCTGGCGAGAGGTTATGTGCTGGCCACCTCAGATTTTTTTTAAATGATAGTATTTGAGTTAAAGCGTAAACGGGAACCGCACACACACATACACACACATACACCCACACCCATATCCACACTCACACGCACGCTCGCACAAGCTATAAGTTTATACATGTGGAACAAATGAATATACCTGCTTAACGATGGTACAAAGATTGTGTCAATTTTTTGTATAAAAGAAAAACAATGACGGTATATAATTTAAAATCAGCTCTTTTAACTGCGTCGTCATATGTCCTATGATGAGAAATAAAGACGGAAATTGACGAAAATCATTTTTCATACTACCGTTTGGAATAGGCAAAAAAGTAGACAATAATTTCAATTTCAATAGTTTCTTTTATTATAAATGTTAACAGTAACATTTTTACACTTATTTCAAACGGTAGTACAGAAAAATCTTGAGTGAAATTTATAAAACAATTAAAATTTAAAGCAATAATTATTTTAATTAATATGTAAATTTAAAAATGGGTTCTAGAATACGTTTACCAATAGAACGTACAACACAATTAAAATACCCACGAAGTAAATTACAAATAATAAAACTATAATCATCTTCATCATAATGTAGAAATGAAATTTTCAATCGCAGTTCACTTAAAACTGAACAAACAACAAACTGGGATTTAAGCCATAGATGTGTACGTACAGCCATTAAGGTTTTATAACTGGTAAGTGATTTGGAATCCAGTATAAATTCTAGTATGATTATTATGTCGACAAGCGTGCCTGTTTTGAGTGGGATGTTAATGGCTGTTGTGAAGTTTTTGTTTCTGTTCGTGTATGAAGCAATTCCGTAGCGTGGTAAATAATTGATTCGTTATAATAAAGGTTGGTTCATTAGAGTTAATTAGGTCAAAAGGATTTGGTGCGCCACCTCGTGCGAAGCAGACAATACTTTAGACTCCCCATTGAGTAAACTCATTCGCCAACACTGTCGTTTAGGAAAAATTCCTTGTTACCACGATCTTTACAACCCACATCTTAAAATTATACATACAAAAAAGTCAATATTTATGTAACATTTATATAAAACATTACAGCAAATAATAATTGCGCCAGTGGCGTTTTCACTGGGATTATTTACTTTTAAAATAAAGGCTTCCATTGTTCCATTAATACAATATAATATGAGAAAAATGTGAAAGCACTGATGCGGATTGCGGATACCGGCGGTTATCACTTTTAGTCCAATTACGGGAGATGCCCGATTAAAATAGAAAAATTAGTAAATTTCATTTCGATCTCGACCAAAGCCAAAATTATTTCAAATTTTAATTGGCACACAAGTGACCCCTGTGGTGCTACGCCAGCAATGGGTGTCCGTGAGGTGACGCCTTGTAAACGCCCGCCCGATACGAATATATCATCATTAGGTACCGGTATCTGTGTACAAAGCAGATTCCAGCAATGGGTAAAATGTCGTGACGATATATTTATTTATGGCTTACAAGTATATTATTGTTCATTAATGTCTTGGATACCAGATACTTTATGTAGTGTACAATGCCCGAGGGCATTATGAGTTGTTGCTATGGTAATGCCAAGAAAATGATATTGACGCTGGGATATCGCCTAAAAAATAAGCAGAAGCATTCATATTCATAGCCTACCTACTTTGTGAATTTTATTAAAACTTTTTCGTAGTCCGTGTAGAATATTAAAACATTGTACTAAGACGTAACAAGTTGTATGCACCACGGATATTATGGTTATAGCAATTAGGAGATTTATAAACACTTGTGCTGAGACCCGATGGCTAATAAACTATCGCCCTCCGTGGGCATAAACTACTTCTTAATACCCTTGGTAAATAATAGTTATTTAACTATCAAATGTGTTAATGAGGGCAATTAATGGTTCATACGCGTTAATTGTTAGTCACAATATTTTTTCGTTGGTCGTATCTATCAATTTTGAGAAAATCAAATTTTATTTCATGGCAAAAATATTTAGGTTAGTAACTTTTAACACATAAGTTTTGACAATTGTTCAACAATGGTATATGGTACCTATATGGTTACCCACTAAAATTGTTTATTAATAGAAATCATGCATTAATAGGGGTCATCATATTTATTTAAATATAAAGTATGCTAATTAGGGCATTAATTGATTGAGACATTTAACCGCATTAGCGTAGCGAGCGCGTTAATTGCTGAGATCATTAATTGCCAATTACACACGTGTTAGGTACAATATTTTTTCGTTGACCGTATTTTATCAATTTGGAGAAAATCTAATTTTAATTCATGACAAATTTTTTAGGTCAGTTAGTACGTTTGACCCATACATTTTGGAATTGTTCAACAATTGTAAGTGGTATGTATGGTTACCCACTAAAATAGTTTATTAACAAAAAATCTGATGTGGCCAACACAATACCTCCCACCATATACAGACCAAGGCAAGAAAATATTGAGTTAATCCTTATTTTTGTATTAAAGAATTTTACTCTAATTTTGGCAGTATATTTCTTTAAATATAGTCTAATCTAATACAAGTAACTACCGTTTTTGATAATAAAATGAAGATTAAATTTTAAATATCAAGATAGAATATAATTCACTAATCCAAAAATGAGGATTCGCTTAAACTTTTATATGAATAGTTAATTTTTATTAATCTAAATACATACCTACATATTTACTTATGCTGGAAACTGTATTGTTTTTATTTCCTATAGTTCTATTTACTTTTTTCTTTTTAAAACGTTACTATTATTAATTTGAAATGATTAGTTCTTGGACAGTGATATTTATCTGTCAGTTACATACATTTGATTTGAATAACTGCGTAACCAAGGAGTTTTGTTTGTTTAAAGCGCAGGCCCGGGATTTAAATTTGAGATAATTTTATAAGTATATCCATAAAATATGTAGAAAAGGTATTAATGCGAATCTGTAGAAAATTTAATAATCTTTAATTTTTGTAATACCTAACATTAATATCGAAAAAATAACATTTAAAGATATTTTGAGCTTCAAGTAAATTGTCATTTCCGTTTATCCGATTTAGACCAAAATCTAATGGGCTCTTTCGATAATAGAAGATGGTCGAAATAAAAAGTTTCAATTTTTTTTAATGTTAATATTTGAGTTAGAGTGGAGAATCCACACATACTTACACACAGAGATCATCGTGAATATGTTAAAATTGATTTCTAGGGACCTTAAAACGTGCTCCTTTACCAAAATCTCGATATGCGATCCCTATACCTCACTTACCAAGGGTAGCGGGAGATAAAAATCATGCATCAATAGGGTCTTTAATGAATGATTTTATGTACATTAACAAGAGCTATTAAGAAAGGATCAACGGAAAAAGATATTAAACATCATAATAATGGCCTCGTAATAAATACAATGTAGCATTGTGAATTTTTACGTATTTTTTAGAGCAGATGTTAAATATTGAACATATCCAACAGACATATATGTCATTTTTTGTAAATTTTGGTGCCTATTAAATTGTTGAACTTGTTCTATGTTTTGTAAATGACATTTCTGACGTATATTTGTTCATATAGATATTGTTTTATAATTGATTGATGATTTTCACAATTATTTTTAATTATTTTCATGTTTGGAGCAGTAATAATTAGAAACACAAATTAAAAATGGATCAATATTTTAATTTTGGAACAAAATAAATAACGAATTATAAGTAGGTGTAAATGGATAATTAACAGACAAAAATATTAATTTTTTTTCATGTGGTAACTCATGAAAAATTACAAACTAATTGAACTTACATTAAAAATATTTAAAATTAATAATTAATTATATTTGTTATTGTATTACTAAATTTATTTAAAAATGAGGTTTAACAACTGCAGGTTTTCAATAAAATTGCAATTTCACACCTTAGACAAAGAAAGGGTGCTAATCATAAGTTTAAATAAAAAGTTCCAGCTATTTAGTTATTAACCCTTCATAAATAACTTTACAGCATTATATTTTTTACACTTCAGCACACGTACCCAGTTTGAGGGACCAAGAATGGTAAAAATTTCTATTATTTCTGTAATCTCCAGTGAAAAGAATGCATTAATACTAAAAATTTATAAAAACTGAAATACAATTTACAGTTAATTTATAGTCCTTTAACAATTACTGGGGCTTATTTTGTCGATATAATGACATATTATCTCGTTTAGTAGCCGAATGGTCCTTCAGACCGGTGTGTGCGCTTGTGTTTCAAAATTTAGTGCGTGTGAATTACCAGTTAAAAAAACAAACATACAAATCCTTGGAGAGGTAAATAAATATCTATGCGAAAAAGAAATAAGGAATTGTATTGTTGTCATTTAGAGGCTTACATCTCCTTATCTTGTTAGTGGAGGTTAAGAAGTACAGAAAATTATTCGCGTCTGGAAGCGGTGCGTAAATCCCGCATTTATGGGAGTGGTCACCGTTTCCCAAGGGAGGAGAATAAAAGAGACAGCGGGTGAAAAAACACTCGTATTTCAAACACAGAAAAAAAGAACTGTTAAGATCTGAGACATAAATAAATTGCGTAAAACACAAGTTTACCACAGGAGATAATGGAAACGGATATTTACTAACAATCGAAGAGGTAATTAAATATGCGAAAAATTAATTTCTATGTGATGTATGGGCTCTTAAGACTCCTGTTTTAGTGATTTAAAAATGTTATTTATTTTAAAATATTGATTTTACAAGGTGCAGAATTTGACCCCTTGAAATATATTCAGTGAAATTCATATACGTACATTGGGGTTCGTCCATGGTAGAAGTACTACTTTGAAAGATTCTACTCTAATTCAATTTGTGGTAAGGAAAAGAGCATAGTGCTGTGATAGAATATAACACTTTACCAAATGATATGAAAACCTATTATATTAAAAGGTTTGTAAAAGAAATAAAGTTATATTTATTGGAAACTATGTACCTGTATTATTTCTAAACTATATTGTATCTTGTTGTACCTGAAAATGATTTATTTATATATTCTTATTGTTATATTTATGTATAGATAGCTCGATGCTAATGCTAAATAATTACTACTACTACTATATTTCCTACAGAATACAATTCCCGTTTGGCACAAAACGACGTTAGCCGAACGCGCTTTGTTTTGTATAGCATTTAGTATTTGTACGTCCTAAGACGCATGACACACAAGTTGAATTGTAGACATTTCCCATCGGGTCTAAAGTATTCGGGTGCTCTCGGCAAAATTCGTTTTAAACTGGGATAGACATATATAGCAAGAAAACATGATCTGCCGCTTCCAGCAATAAAACTAAAAATATCGAAAACATGTCGGAGCGGCATATCACCGCTTAGATTGTTTTCACACGATCCGACTTTTCGCCGTGCGCCGTGTCCGGCACGGCGCCGTGCTTAGTAATTTCCATGGATGTTTATGGCTGTGTTCACACGATACAACCGACGTCGTCCACGGCGTAAAACCGTGAACGGCCGTCGTTGTTTCAATCCGGCACGGCAATTCGCCGTTCACGGCGCCAAAAGTACATGTAGTTAAATGCGTGAGTTCAGACTTGCCGGCATTTTGCCGTCCGCCGGTATTTCAATATTTTATTTGTTATTTTGATGAAATAGTCTTTGAATAATATTCATATTTCGACTATATTGACTGATGTATGACACATATCTTAAATAAATGTTTTGATGTATGCATTTTATTTTGGTCAAATAAACCACAACTTTAAAAAGCGCATACTAGTAATAAAGATGGAAAATTATGAGGTGGACGTACTATATTTGATTACTCTAGTGAGTGTAAACCTGTTCTTCGGGACAAAAGTTTATTACTATAAATCTTAAATCGTTCTATAAAATAACACCAGCAAGCGGCTTTTTCAGATTTAAGGGATGATCCCACTGCCTGCATTGTGGACGTTATTTTTTAATTGTAAATAATAGAGATACAATAATTATTATATTAGCATTGACAAGATCAAAATTGTCAGAGTCAGACGGAAACACGACGAAATGCCGCGCTGTGTATATTTTTGTATTCCCCGTTTGCTTAATGTTATGTTCTCAAATTAGCACGGCGCCGTGCCGCAAATGGTGCACGGCGAAAGTCGGATCGTGTGAAAGAGGCCTAACTACTTGTATTATTAGTTGGAGGAAGCAATCTATGAAACTTATGAAGGGTTTACAAGCTTTTATTGTATTGAGGGTTACGCTTCTTAGTGGTCAGAACTCATAAATTATTCGAACTTGCAGGCATCACTTTTAGGGTAAGTAATGGGCCGTATTAAAAAAATCATACTGAATTTTTGTATAAATTTTATAAATTGAAACTATATAATAAATAAGACAATAAAATAGAATCCCAGGGTATGTAGAGACATATTCACAATTTTATTCAAACACTACTGAAACAAGCACAGAAACGACGTTTCATTTTGATGACTCTTTCAACACTAAAAAAGGTTTCTACATGTACCTCAAAAGAAAATTTCCAAAAACTGTTTGTATTTAAAACTCACGTTTGTATTTATTGTAATCCCTAAAATATTTTAATTTCTTTTCAATTTATAAATTGACGTTAGGAGAAGTATATTTAAAAAGTATTATTATTTGAATACATATCTAAAAGTCCATAATTAGGAAACATGCTATAATATTTTAATCTACTATTTGCAATACATTCCTGATAAGGTTGTGCGAATGTTTGACAATTCACAGGTGTTTAAACGTAGTGGTAGTTTAGATATACCCCACACCTAACATGTGATGCGGGTCTCATACACAAGTCTATGAGAATATAACTTAAGAAAAGATTGTATAGACTGGCGAATTTGTAGCCCAGCCGTGGTGTAGTTGGTAACACGCAACAGTACAGATGTTGAGATCGTGGGTTCAAATCCCGCCGGCTAGCATTCTTTTCTTTCTTTCCTTGATTAAAAATCAAATAAAAAATAGCACTTACATTCATGTTAATTCTACTATTTGCAATACATTCCTGATAAGGTTGTGCGAATGTTTGACAATTCACAGGTGTTTAAACGTAGTGGTAGTTTAGATATACCCCACACCTAACATGTGATGCGGATCTCATACACAAGTCTATGAGAATATAACTTAAGAAAAGATTGTATAGACTGGCGGATTTGTAACCCAGCCGTGGTGTAATTGGTAACATGCAACAGTACAGATGTTGAGATCGTGGGTTCATATCCCGCCGGCTAGCATTCTTTTCTTTCTTTCCTTGATTTTAATCTCTTTTCAATTTACAAATTGATGTTAGAAGAATTACATTTAAACGCATTATTATTTTAATACAGATTTAAAAGTACATAATTAGGAAACATCTTGAACGCAAATTTCTAATATATTCCGTAACTTAACCGCGGTGACCAAGGTTCTGGTTAAGCGTTCCGGAATGTAACCAAAACATAATTACAGGATCGATGTTCCATTTCGGAATGTGGTTCCTGAAAGTTTTGGTTACTTTTTCGTGACCACAACGACCAAAATTTATTTGTTGTTGTTGTAGTCATTTTCATATTTCTTTTGTATAAACATATAATTATTATTAATATATACTGATATGTATAATATTTACGGTGGTATAAAATAAACAAATAGAATTCCCTGCTTTACCGACACAAATTAACCAAAAGATGTTCCGAATCACAACCACTTTTCAATAACCATAACCTGTCTACGTGAACTACAAGAAAACTATAACCACGGTCGTGATTAAGTTACGGATTATACTATTCGGGTGCGGTCCATGACAGAAAAATCTACCTGGCTCCAGAAACCCTAACCGCAAGTGCCATAAAACTTTATAACGGCCAATTGGTAGATTCTATAATGAGTTTCAGAGATAGCTCTCTTTTGTCAACGCAAAATGTCACTTTACTCTTATGCGCGACAAATTAGAAAAAATGCTCGCTGTCCAAATTTCTAACTATACAATGTTGAGAAATGTCACTTGTCTACATTCTTAATGGAAACGTTTAGGCAGGAAATAATGACACGGTAGATACACATTTACCACCTTCACAAGTCAATCTGACATATAATTGCTCTATCGATATATTACATAACCAAACAAAATGCCGCACTGCTGTGAAAATAAAATAGGGCACTTATTTACAAAAACGAAAGTATAAAATGCTTATATTAGATTTAAGCAATAGCTCAAGAAGAATGGGAAATAACGATATATTAAAATTAAATATAAAATAAATTGTGTGAACAGTTGTGCTGTCACCTACAAAAGTTTGGCATGAACGCTCTTAATGGACATCCACTTTTTCATTGCAGTAATTTAATGTTGAATGCATGTCAATTGAAACCAATAAATTACACAAAAAACTTATAATATTCATTACAAAATTGGCATTATTTTTTTGAAAAAATGAATGTCAAAACAATATCTTGACGGCATATTTTTGAATACGTTCTTATCTTCACTGCAAAACTCTCAATCAACAATGTCCCATTTTGCGCTCTTAATACACAAATAGCTATTGATCTATTTCAATCACATTAGAGTCATAACAACTCAGTACAATACCATCTGCGCTAAATCATATATTTTATCTCTCAACGTTTATAATCCTCTTATGAAATTGCTTGTTTTTAATGACAGCAAAAGTAAAGTCCTCTAAGTTGAGACAGACTATATCAAACGTGCTCACCCTTCATTGGTGTCACTAGGTTAATGTTTTGCTATAAGAAACTTAAAGTTTGTAATGTATTTCGAACTATTAAATACTACAGCATTATTTAGCTAATAGTTGTTTTCGAACACAATATCCAACTTCTTTACTGTGCCATTATTTTTATGTTCAGTAATTTTACTTATATTTCGTGGGTAGAAGTTGCGTCAAACCACACCTTCTACAAATACTATACAGTGTGCATTAAAAAACGTCACAATTTGTAACTCAGAAGCTATAAGAGTTTCGACTACGGCTAAATTAGACCTTTGTTGCACTTTTAGCCATTCTCAGAATTGTTAGTTAGTAGTTGCTACTTTCGGAATTAAATTCAGAGATGCTGCTTGTGCCTCTAATTAAATATAATTAAGAGGTTTTCACACATTTCTTTGTATTATTTTGCAAACAATTCCCAATGTCAACAATAATTACAAAAAAAAATTCTCCATATTAATATAACAAACACATCACATAGTACCAAACATTCAACATTTACTGGCTATTTTGTAGTTTAAAATAGTATATCAAATGACTTGTCCAATGTCAAACAAGGAACGAAAATATAAAAATGATTTCAGAAGTTAAAAAAAAGTGTTAGATAAAACAGTGTATTACACTCGTGTGGAATGTACATTAGTCACTAAAGAAAATTAGTCACTCTTTCGTGATTAATATTTTACATTCCACTCTTGTATAATAATAGTTATTTATGATAGTGTGGAATGTAACATACTAGTCGCGAAAGAAAATGTTTAGCTACGATACCCGCAGACCACAATACATTCCACACGATGTAACACAACGTCTTTTCCAAAACTTTTTTAAAACTTCTTAATCATTTTTATGTTTTTATTCATTGTTTTACACTGATAAGTCATTTGATATACTATTTTAAATTACAAAGTAGTCATTGAATGATTGTTTTGGTAATGATGTTTGTTGTCCAAGAGAAAAATTTTCTGGAATAATTATTGTCTGACATTGGAAATTGCTTAAAAGAAAAATACTCTGAAATTGGTGAAAATGAGAACCTTTCACTTAAACATACATAATTAACTAGTTTTCGTTTCATAAGTTGTTCGTAGTAGATTACAGCTGTCATTGTCCAAAACAATCACCTAAGTAGCGATTAACATAAATGTTAATATTATTTTAAATAATTAAGTTTCATAATGTGCATTAATAAATATGAGACCTTCAAGTTCCACTTTTATTTGTTTAATTTTATTTAGACTAGCAACTATAAAATTCAAGTTGAGAATTAAAAGTAAATACGTATAATGTTGAAGCAGAATTACAATGTTGTACATCAGCGAAAGTTGTAAAAATTACATGTAAATTATAATCTACGTAGTCAGATGGAGCATGGGCCCCCAATTCAACAATGCAACATGCCGCTAACACGGCTCATTAACAACAGTTGTTACCTCGGTAATGACGATAAAAAAAACAAATTGAATTTTTTTAAATATGGCAAAAAATTATTAAAAATAAAAATCTTCGAAGGTTTGGACTACTCCGCTTCGCGTCGTACAAACAAGGCAAGATATAACTAATAAATATGACTGTCAGTACATTTTCAGCTTAATCAATATATTGGCAACAGTGATTTTGTTAACAACCCCTAACTATATGCAGGGATTGACTGGCTCTTAGGATCGGCCCCCGTTAGTGAAAAAAAATCAGTAATGTATAAGTTATCTGTAGTTTTTTTTTCAATTTTTGTAGACATTATTAAAAAATAACCAACTTTGTTTTAATTCAAAATTTTATTCATTTATGTCTATAGCCCTGTTTCATAAAACAAAATAATCTCATTAAATTTTACTTCTAAAGTACTTAAATTTAAACACATGTTTCTACATCCTTCTCTTTCATCGATAGGTTCATCTGCGAGACTGATTCTATTAATCATGTTTACACGTTCTTGCTTTTAGTTGATCAAATGCTGTAAAGTATAAAGCAACACCATCTTCTTCTTCTGCTTCCCAGTCACTATCATCTTCTGATCAAAATGTACCACGACTTTTTAATCAGCTTGACTAAAACTTGCGCCGGAATATTTTTTAGACATTAAGTAATGTATTTTCTTGAATTAGGACCTTTTGAAGCATTTATTTACAAATTTTCACGTTTTGTTTTACGTTTTGATCCATAGGTTGGTTAAATTTGTGGTACGGGTAATCCACTAATCTGGTTTTCGTCACTCGAAATTTCCTCATCTATGATGATCAGAAGCGTTATCTACAGTAAGAATAAGAATCGCTTTTTCTTCTAATTTATTCTGCCATAATCTTATTTTACACTCGGCACGAACTCTACATACTCGTAGAACTAATCTTTAAAAATTTCCTTAGGGTCACTTTTACAATCATTAGATAAAACTCGTATAACGCTATACTAGGTATAAAATTGAAAATTGTATTTTACAAACCTCAGATAAACCAAAGATAGAATAAACACCAGTATCTCTTATCCCATGGAAATCGGTCGTATAACCGTATAAACCTCGGATAACTTTATCCCTTGTTCTTATGGATACCACGTAAACACAAACGATGTGTTGTTATTCATACGTATGAAAGATGTCAATCAAGTATTTCATCATCACTGTCAGAATCAAAAATATCATATATATTATCTAACATCGTGAAAAATGCAAATTAGAATATAGAAATAATAACAATATTCAAGAAAAATTGTCTATGAAGAAGGTAATTTTATTGTGTCAGTACCAACCTAAAGTGATTTAACGTAATTCTTGGTGTAACTATCTGATAGATAAAAATCTGATGTGGCCAACACATAACCTCTCGCCAGATATTTTACCTGGTTGTACGCATAAAACGAAAAATATTTTTAAATACAAATACATATATTCATGTCTCACTACAAAATAATTCTCGCATATATTTGCAAAATCTATGGGCTATTTTAAAATAAATTATGTACAATACATACATTTTCTTTATATTCAATATCCTGAAATTTTCTTTTTCTGCTTTCCTTTTCTTTTTCTTTATATTCGTCATTTTTTCGCAAATTCCTTTTATATTCATTTTTACATATATTCTTTTGCGTTGTTGACTTTTTTTTTATTTTCATAATCTTCATAATAATGCACAAATATTTTTGACAGTGACATTTATGTGACAATTACAAACATTTGAATTTCTTGCCTTGTAGTAGTTTGATCTGAGATTTTTTACATCAAACTATTTTATATGCCTTTCTTTATCTCTAAATCTATAAAAGATAATAATGAATTTATATTTATCGAATAAAGAATTTAACGTTCTTTAATATAAGTATATACATAAATTTTCGATAAATAATATTTAGATGATTTTTTTCTTGTAACTACTACTTCCGGTTGTCCAATTGTTACCAAAACTGACTGGACTCTTCCCATTATTGCTAGATTGAGGAATCCGTAGTTAAAAATGTCTTAAGTCTTATAGTATTTGAGATATAGTGAATCCAATATCCACACACACACACACACATCCACACACACATCCACACACACATCCACACACACATACGGACATCATCGTAAAAATGTTATAATCGGATTCTAGGGACCTTAAAACGTGCTTATTCATTCAAATCTGGATATGCGATTTTTAGCATGAATACAATACCTCTCTTAGCGAGAGGTAAAAATGCACTGTAAACGACAGTCTTGTTTATCGAAGGTATAATTATTGGGATAAAGTTATACCTCCGATAGCTATACCATAGTTTATCCATCAATTGTAAAAGTGGGCCTTAGTGATCTATTTGTTTTTTTCTTATTTAAAAAACTGTATTATTAAATGATTATGATTGCCGTTTGTATTACTTAAAGCATAAAGTAATTTTTTTCTTGAAAATTTTATTTGTGTGCTTCATTCTCGTCAGCGTGAACCGAAATCTTATCAAGGAAACAACGCCACACTAATTCAGATTCATCTACATTATAAATTTTATTGTTAAGTACCTGAACCAAGATCTTTTATTATCTCTTGCTTCTCAATTCAGAAAAATTTTTCACCCGTTATTTTTAAAACGTATTCTAAACCATTGCATAAACCCTTGGAATCAGTGGCTGCTGGCATCAAATTAGTTGCTTGTTTCTCGAAATTGGGGTAAAACTGGGTGTAAAAACATATACATTTTTCAAAAGCATGTCTATGTCTCTGTTACAAAAACCAAGAGTAGGTACACGGCATCTACCTTTTAGTTGTTTTCCTCGAAATCGTGGTAGAAATGGGCATAAAAATATTTAGATTTTTTAGAAGCATTTATACTGCAAAATATAAGCTCTAGGTCCACCGGCTCGTACTCTGCTACGCTAATAGAGTACGAAATACTCCAATGATAATTTGCGTGTCTTACGCCAATTTTTACAACGAAACATACAGAAATCGAGTTTGAAATAAAAATAAATCTTGAAAATTATCAATATATTGGAGTAATTGATGATTATTTATTTTATAAAAAAGTCATTTGAAAAACATGATAGTAAAACCAGTATTAATTGTAAAAAATGTCTTGATAAAACAGGACGTGCACACAATAAATAATTCTTGGTAGTCAAAATTTCTTATCAAAAAGATATTTTCTTATTTTTAAGGTTATGTTATTTTATTTACTCAAAGCCGTTCATAAATACTCCGGCAAATATGATCATGTGACCGTACTCCAAGTAGATGATCAACTTACTCTTTATCTTTGTTTTGGAACGCACCCCAGTGGCAGGGGATGGATCTGACAGTCCGCGGATGCGTTCATGTATGCGTCCAAAGTCTGTAGGAACGAACACTCTAACAGTCCGATGGAGTATACAACAGTCGGTTGGAACGATATTTTTAAAATGCGCATGCGTCTGATGTACATATGACAAGCCGGACTAGCTGTAGGAACAAACCTCGTTCTAGTTAACACCGTTGTTATAACCACGCTTATTCTACCGGCCAATATATTTGTTGGTTAGGTACTAGTTCTTGCCGTGTGCTTCCATGAATCCACATTATTTTGCACAGTAGGCGAACCTTTCCTGCCCTTGGGATACATGCTTCGTGTTAAATGATGTTTTTTATAATCCCAACGGCGGTGTGCTGGAACTTGTAATGGGAGATTTAATTTTTGTCGGGATTTTTACTGCTTAATTAATATGTGTAATTTAGGGCAAATTTAACATGCAAACGGAAACCGTTGCTTGAATATGAGGTAGCAGTTCGCCTGGAAATAATATTAGTATTTTTTAATTTTATTTTCCTGGAGAGACAGATGATATAAAAAAAAGTTATAAAATTTTACTCGGCAGCAGAAAGAAGATTTCATAATTTGCACCGGTTAAAATAAAAGGTTTATTTCATTATGTACCAGCAATTGTTGAATTTGGTCGAAATACTTTACAACTTCTCTTGTAAACATGAAATTTCAAGAAAAATGAAATTATGACGCTCAGCAAATTTAATACGCATACGCAACAACCTTTATATCACTGAAAAGGGAACACATAATTTCAAAAAATGTTTATATAATACAGTGGTATTCAAACTAGGGGCGAAAAAGTTTGCTGGGGTCGTGGGACGTACGATACAAAATGACGAAGAAGGGTTTTCTCAAATTTATTAGATTTTAATAATTAAAATAATAAGTTTAATTTTAAATCCGTTAAACTTTATTTTCTCATTTGCTAATGTTTTTACCGTCCGTCATGCCTTTAGGTCAAAAAATTCGATGGTGAGTTTTCAATGAATAAACACGTTTCCAAGTCCCTAGAATACGATTTTACTATTTTTGCGATGTCAGTATGTCTGTGTGTAAGTGTGTAGGTGTGTATGTGTGTTTGTGTATGTGTGTTTGTGTATGTGCATTTATGTATGTGTGTAAGTTTGTATGTGTGTATGTGTGTACGTGTGTATGTGTATATGTGTATGAGTGTATGTGTATGTGTGTATGTGTATATGTGTGTATGTGTGTATTTGTGTATGTGTATGTGTGTATGTGTGTATGTGTGTATGTGTGTATGTGTGTATGTGTGTATGTGTATGTGTGTATGTGTGTATGTGTGTATGTGTGTATGTGTGTATGTGTGTACGTGTGTGTGTGTACGTGTGTAAAGTGTATGTGTGTATATGTGTATGTGTGTATGTGTGTATGTGTGCACGTGTGTATGTGTGTATGTATGTATGAAAGTATGTGTATATGGGTGTGTGTGTGTGTGTGTGTGTGTGTGTGTGTGTGTGTGTGTGTGTAAATGTGTATGTGTGTATGTGTGTATGTGTGTATGTGTGTATGTGTGTATGTGTGTATGTGTGTATGTGTGTATGTGTGTATGTGTGTATGTGTATGTGTGTATGTGTGTATGTGTGTATGTGTGTATGTCTGTATGTGTGTATGTGTGTATGTCTGTATGTGTGTATGTGTGTATGTGTGTATGTGTGTATGTGTGTATGTGTGTATGTGTGTATGTGTGTATAATAATAATAATAATAATAATAATAATAATAATAATAATAAAAATCTTTATTGACCGTACGTCAAAGGCGAGGTTCAGCCAAGGGCTGTTCTTCCACCTAACCGTGTGTATGTGTGTACGTATTAGTGTGTATGTGTGTATGTGTTTATGTGTGTACGTGTGTGTGTGTGTATGTGTGTGTGTATGTGGGTATGTGTGTATGTGTGTATGTGTGTATGTGTGTATGTGTGTATGTGTGTGTGTGTGTGTATGTGTGTATGTGTGTATGTGTGTATGTGTGTATGTGTGTATGTGTGTATGTGTGTATGTGTGTATGTGTTTATGTGTGTTTGTGTGTATGTGTGTATGTGTATGTGTGTATGTGTGTATGTGTGTATGTGTGTATGTGTGTATGTGTGTATGTGTGTATGTGTGTATGTGTGTATGTGTGTATGTGTGTATGTGTGTATGTGTGTATGTGTGTATGTGTGTATGTGTGTATGTGTGTATGTGTGTATGTGTGTATGTGTGTATGTGTGTATGTGTGTATGTGTGTATGTGTGTATGTGTGTATGTGTGTATGTGTGTATGTGTGTATGTGTGTATGTGTGTATGTGTGTATGTATGTATGTGTGTGTGTATGCGTGTATGTGTGTAAGTGTGTGTATGTGTGTATTTTTTCACATTTAGTATTATTACAAATATTAAAGAATATTTTATTCTCTATACGATTTGATTACATTTTATACTTTATATTCAATGGATTTCATAAAGCAGTCAGTTATGCAATAACGCTGAAAGCGGCTAATATAATTAAAAAAATTATGATAAACAGATGTCAATGTCAACTCCGATTTACATAGTTTGTTTGAGTTATAATTTTACTGCAAATATAGAATCAATTCTAAGAAACTTTCTGTATGGAATTTGTACAAAATATATAGACCTGAGGGAAGGTAATGTACTGGAAATATAGAATCTTTTACAAGAAACTGTCTGTATGGAATTTGTATAAAATACATAGAACTGACGGAAGGTAATGTGCTGGCCACATCAGATTTTTTTATTTTTAATCACTTTCCTCAATCGTGTGCCGTAACATATTTTTCAAATATGTCACTGACCAATGAAGAAAATTTGGCAGAAACATTATATATCTTATAACTATGTGTGAGCATGGGTGTTCACAATTAATTTATTTAAAATCAGATTCAAATTAGATTTAATATAGCCAAATATAACAAATACATCAAAAACAGGATTATCATTCGCAGTAAATTATTATTTTTGTTATACATGTTTATATGTATTTTGTATTTGAATGTGTTATGTTTTTTTTTGAGTAAATTTTTGTTTGAATTTTGTAAAAATATGCTGCTTTTTTTCTAAATTTGAATCTGTCTATTATCAGCTTACTTTAAAATTTAAATAAATGTACTCGAGACTATAATGTTGGGGTCGCTATATGTTAACGACATCAATTTGCGGTCGCACTACTAAAAAGTTTGAATACCACTGATATAACTTATCTCGAAAATAAAGCGTTATAAATAAGAAATAAAAATATGAAACATTATTCTCGGTTGTCAATACATTAAAAGTTATTATAGCGATTTTACACGTAGGCACCAATAAATCGGTCAATCTATCTTAAAAAGCGTTGAGCATTTACACTTAACGATTTTCTATCAATTTATTTTTGTTGCACGAAAGCGTAGTAAATTCTTAATATTGTCATTTTAATGTAATTATTAATTTACCTTGAACAGATACTGTTTTTCTAATAAAAGTATCCTTCTTTGGATTGATGTATCGGTGTTACATTACACGCTCACCCACCATCTCCCAGATTTTAATAATTTTTACATGTTTAACGGTAAACGTTTTAATTCGTAGAAACGAAAAGCTTGAGTAGGTACTTCTTTTTTATACGAGTCCATACTTTTAACTTCACAAGCCGTTAAAAAAAATCTGATGTGGCCAGCACATAACCTCTCGCCAGATATTTTACCTGGTTGTACGCATAAAAGGAAAAATATTTTTAAATACAAATACATATATTCATGTCTCACTACAAAATAATTCTCAAATATATTTGCAAAATCTATGGGATATTTTAATATAAATTATGTACAATACATACATTTTCTTTATATTCAATATCTTGAAATTTTCTTTTTCTACTTTCCTTTTCTTTTTCTTTATACTTATTCGTCTTTTTTTCGCAAATTCCTCTTATATTCTTTTTTACGTATATATTCTTTTACGTTGTTGACTTTTTTATTTTCATAATCTTCATAATGATGTACAAATATTTTTGACAAAGGCATACAAATATTTTTGACAGTGACATTTATGTGTCAATTACAAACATTTGAATTTCTTGCCTTGAAGTAGTTTGATTTCACAATTTTTACATTAAATTATTTTATATGCATTTCTTTATCTCTAAATCTATAGAAGATATAATAATGAATTTATATTTATCGAATATAGAATTTAACGTTCTTTAATATAAGTATTTCCATAAATTTTCGATAAATAATATTTAGATGATTTTTTTTCTTGTAACTACTACTTCCGGTTGTCCAATTGTTACCAAAACTGACTCGACTCTTCCCATTATTGTTAGATTGAGGAATCCGTAGTTTAAAATGTCTTAAGTCTTATAGTATTTGACATATCGTGAATCCAACATCCATACACACACATCCACACACACACACACATACGGACATCATTGTAAAAATGTTATAATCGGATTCTAGGGACCTTAAAACGTGCTTATTCACTAAAATCTGGATATACGATTTTTAGCATGAAAACAATACCTCTCTTAGCGAGAGGTAAAAACGATTTTTTTATCATTCTTGTAACCTATGAGAATTTCTGACAAAACAAAAAACATATGAGATGGTTATTTAACAGAAGTCGTAGCAGTTATAATTTTCTATATCCTAATAATAGTGCTAGTCGAAAAAAATAAAAACATGTAACTAGATAAAAAGTAAATTTTGCTGATTTTAATTTTGAAAAAAGGATAATTTGTCTACGTTATTAATTCCATACTGTAAAATGCAAGAATAACTAATTTATAATTGATTCTTTATGATTCAAATTAAGGAATATATATAAATGCTATTAATAAACATACGCCAACTATTGCATTATATCATAATTTCAGTAGAGACTTCAAAATTCTTCACTCAGACCAGAGGGTCCTGTTCCACCAAAAAACTTTGCAACTTGACACTTTGCACTTTTCATAATGCCACTGTTGATATATTTTTTTTGTAATTGTAAAGTGCAAAGTGAAAGTATTTAATTCCTTTTCTTTGGATAATTTGATATTTTATATTAATATTATCTGAAAATTATATGTCATTTATCATGTAGATCGTTAATATGTGTTCAAAAAGAGATGATAAAATTATGGCATTACTAGATGTTATTAACAAAAAATCTGATGTGGCCAGCACATTACCTTCCGTCAGTTATATGAGGCATTTACGAAAATTCTACCTGTGAACTGTTACCAGTAAACAGCTGTTTATCAGGTTATAGCTACCGGAATCGATATTTTAAGAACGCAAGTGGTAAACAGGGTAAATCCATAACCTATAAAAAATTTGAAAATTTGAAACAGGTTAGAAATTTGATGTAGTTAACAAACTGAGCAGAGTCATACTTTGAACACATTTCCACTTTTAACGCGTGCACTTCGCTTTGCATCACTACCTTTTTTGAGATTAGATTCTTCATGAATCCGGTAAATGGATCTGGTAGATATTGTACAATTTTCGAACACGGTAACTTTTTACCAGTCGTGTTTTCGAACACAGTCGGTAGATGCGGTATCTACCGGTAGAATTTTTGTAAATGCCTATATATTTTCTATAAAATCCATACAGAAAGTTCCTTGTAAAAAATTCTAAATTTCTTATACGTACATTACCTTTCGACAGTTGTATGTACTTTATAAAAATTCTATACAGAAAGTTTCGAGCAAAAGATCCTAAATTTCGAGTAAAATTATAATATAACACAAATATACTACGAATATGTCAATTGACACTGACATCTTTCAATCAGAATTTTCATAATATAGTAGCTGTTTTCATAGCTATGTCTACTTTATAAAATTTAATTTCTTTATAATTTTTTAACTCTATATCCATTTAATATTAAGTATAAAATGCAGTCAAATCGTATAGAGAATACAATGTTCTTTAATATTTATAATAACATTAAATGTAAAAAAATGATATTTAACATCGTTTTTTCAAGAAAAACTGTTAAAATCTTCAAATAAGGGTACTTCCGGTTGACCAATTATAACCAAAATCTAATCAGCTCTTCATATGGATGCAACGAAGAGGAATACGAAAGAATTATAATTTTTGGTATTGTAGTATTAGAGTTATCGCAGACGAAAATTTTGTTACATACACACACACACACACACACACACACACACACACACACACACACACACACACACACACACACACACACACACACACACACACACACACACACACGGACACACATACATACATACATACACACACACACACACACACACACACACACACACACACGGACACACATACATACATACACACACACACACACACACACACACACACACACATACAGACATCATCGTAAAAATAGTAAAATCGTATTCTAGGGACCTTAAAACGTGCTTATTCATTAAAAACTCACCACCGAATTTTTTGACCAAAGACAATACCTTCCTTACCTAAAGGTGACGGAAGGTAAAAAATCAATTTGCTTCCTTTAACGAGAAAAAAGTTTCTCACGGCGAAAAAGAGAAAAATTTAGGCTTAATAAACTATGGTAGACTATGGCCTATTATTAATCATCACGGCATATTACCCATTGCTAGGTGTGCCAATCTGCTGTGTACACAGATTTCGGTAATGATGATGACATATTTGTACCGTGCGAGCGTGTACCAGGCGTTACCTCACGGGTAATCATTGCTGGCGTGGAGAGTGCACCACAGGGGTCAATTTTGTGTTATTTAAAATTTGAAATATTTGATGTTAGTTGGGATCGAACTCGGTTCCCCAGATTTGCGTCAAGACACTGTATTTGGTAACATCTCTAATTTTTAAGTGTATGTACTCAAAATTAGCCAAAAAACAGAAAAAATAAATTTCGACAAAGAAAAACAAAAATGAAATTAAAATTAAGAGTATGTCCACGATCTAACTTCACTGGCTAAACCCAATTTTTTGGCCTTCTCCAGCACATCTATCCTATTTTTCTCTTTTTCGCTGTGAGTAAATTTATTTCATAATTTTATCAGCATTTTTGAACACATATTGACAATCAAGTTGATAAATGACATACAATTGTTAGATTAATAAATAATAATCAAATTATCCAAAGAAAAACAATCAAACATTTAACTTTGCATTTTTCATTTGCAAAAATATAATTATATCAACGATGGGAATTGCAAAGTTGCAAAGTTTTCGATGGAACAGGCCCCAGAACGAATTAAGGCTGAATTTTTAAATTAACAAAGATGTTAATACCAGGTATAACATTAACAATAAACTAGATGGAAGAGATGCACCATTGTTGTACTTATAAATAGCATGTTTCATTCAATGTAAACAAATTAGTTGTTTAAAGATGTTCGAAAGGTCAAAACGATCATCATTATGTCACACGATAATTAATATAGTAGATAAAGGTAATATTAAGTTGTTTTATTGTAAATAATTAATTTGATATGGTGAAAATAATAATTATGAATATTAAACAAATAGTATGAACATATTTAGTAAAATCTCAATAATTCCAATATAAAGCCCAATTCTCAATTTTCACCAATGTGTTGATATTTATGATACCAAATCACTTGTCATTGTCATGATATTATTCTATCAACACATACACGCCATATTCTTATATTTTCTTATTATGCGCAACCAACATTGTGAACATACAGTACATACATACAATATCACACTTTCTTACTCTTGTACTAGTATATCAGATCACTTAGCAATTGATAAACATAATTTTTTTTACTACATATCGGTGAAATTTGAGAATTGGGCCCATAAACACCCCGGTACCTAAGGTAGCGGAAAGATAAAATGTAAAATCGTATTTCAAAACTTGCTTATTCAATGAAAAATCACTCTTTCTTGATGTGTCCAGCTGATTTTATAATGTATACCTATTTCTGGGTCATATAACAATACATTGTCTATATCGATATCATTCAGAAATATTTAAAAAATCAGCATAATATCCGACTGTGTAAATAAAATTGTTAAACTATATCTATTTCAACAACAAATTTATTTGCTTTTTCTGTCACCTTTATGTAATGAAGGTTTGTCTTTGGCCAAAATAACCGGTGATGTGTTTTTAATCAATAAGCACGTTATATAGTCCCTAGAATACGATTTTAATATTTTTACAAGTTTGTGTGTGTATGTAACAAAAAATTTGCCTGCGATAACTAATACTACAATTTCAAAAATGATATTTTCGTATTCTTCTTCGTTACATCCACATGAAGAGCTGATTAGATTTTGGTTATAATTGGTCAACCGGAAGTTCCCTCATTTGAAAATTTTCATAGTTTTTCTTGAAAAAACAATATATCATATCTTCACATTTAAATTTGTTATAAATATTAAAGAATATTTTATTCTTTATTAGATTGGGCTGTATTTTATATTTCATATTAAATGGATATAGAATTATAAAATTATAAAGAAATTAAATTTCATAAGCTAGCCAGCTATGCTATAACTATGTAAACAGCTACAATATTCTACTATATTAAAAAAATTCTGATTGAAAGTGCAATAATTGACATAGTATGATTGTGTTATAATTTTACTGGAAACAGGGTCTTTTGCTAGAAACTTTCTGTATGGAATTTGTATAAAATACATACAACTGCTGGAAGGTAATGTGCAAGAAATAGATTCTTTTGCAAGATTGCAAGGAACTTTCTGTATGAAATTTGTACAAAATACATAGACGGAAGGTAATGTGCTGGCCACATCAGGTTTTTTTGTACATTATATATATATATATATATATATATATATATATATATATATATATATATATATATATATATATATATATACATTTTACAAGATTCCCATATAATAGCTTCGTATAAATTTAGATTCCAACATTTCAGAAATCAATTATTTCCCTTCCCGCTTTACATTCTATTTATATGTTTGAGAATTCTCCATATTGTTTCTGTTGTAGTATTAAGATGAACCATTATTGCGTGTTCCATTCGAATAAATACTAGAAAATTACCTCCTCGCTTAGATATAAATCCTGGACATTAAGAGAATGTATAGAACTATAAGGTGGCAAAATGAAACTAGAGTAAATATGAGGGTAATAACAGGGATAGTTCGCCATTGTTGGTGATTTTTCTCTGTGGTAGAAACAGTGTAATCTGGGCCGTATATACCTGTTTGTGGAATATAGATTTACAGTAGTGCTAGTCCTCCCGGGCCCATGGATCTTCATGAAGGCTTCGCAACCCAAGAAAGGAGGAGTAGGGCACAGTTTGCAAGTGTAATTACAGCAATGAATAATCTACCCGACGACTAAATACTAATTATATTATAATTTATTCAGAACCGAACAAGGAGAAGAAAACAATCAAGAAAATAACAAAATGACAATATAGGCAATGTTCCTAGAAAATTATAATTTCTAACGCATAAACTTCCTAATTCGAGCATGTTTTAATTCGAATACTTTTGTAATTCGAACGATTATATTTTTGTTTTGTTTATCAGAGTAAATACTAGTGCTGTCAAAAATATTCAATAAAACGTTTATCTTATTGTGTCATTAGTCAGTTACTGCGGTTTATAAAATATAAGAAAAACGGTTAAATGGTCTATAAATTAAACGAGTTATCGATATGTCGAAATTACGATTAACCGGATTTTTAGGATTAGTCGGATAAGCTGTAAGTAGTCGGTTTATTTATTTTGCAATAATAATAACTTTTAGTCATTTTTTACAAAATTGAAAATATTCGATAGCCAAAGTAAATTGTTTTCTTTTTTATTCGATAAGGTATATTTACTCTTACGCCAGGTATTTTCATCAATAGTTAAGTTCACAGACATTTTAATCAGATGAAAATAGTCGGGTAATAAGTTAAATTTAAAAAGTTGATATTTTTGGTTAGCCTGTTAATAGGATCATCAGGTAACACTATTAGCCAGTTTTCGCGATTACTAGCAAATAACGGTAAGTGGGTAAACTACGATTAGTAAACACTGTTAACTGTGTAATGTGTTATAAATATGTTGGAATATTAGAACCAATCACAAAACGTCAATAATTTTTTTAAATCGCAGAAATGGGCTTTACAATCAAGGAAAAAATTATTGAAACTAATAAAGAATTATGAAAAATTCATAGACCTCGCTGGGATTCGAACCCAGAGCCTTCCAATCGCTAGTCAGACGCTTTACCAATAGGGGATTCCACCATTTTTTTTTATATAATTTCATCAGAAAGTATAAGTAAAACTAAGACTATTGGTGAAAATCCGGTGAAAAAAATCCTATTAATAAGCGAGTTATGGTCCCCCGAAGTTTGACAATATAGATGTGACGTCACGAATATAAGTTTTTATATAAATTCGTGGATCTAAAATGATCTTGAAATTTATGCTATTTTTAAATTATATTTATAAAAAAACAAATTAATATTTTAACACTGTACAAGTCTACATGCTTTATAGTTGCAAGTGTATCAAAATTATTATGTTTAATGCAAGAAATTTATACTCAAATAAAAACTGTTTGAGAATTGCAGTACTGGACTGGTAGACACGTGTCCGCTATTTGAATATGTCTCCTTCCATTGGTAGTAGACTCCACCCCTAACTCGGTATTCGTTATATATTTATAGGTGGTCTTTGAGTCGCCAATCAAAATAATATGTGTGGATTTCATATGAGTGACGAGCTGTTAAAACAAAAAACCCCTTATTTCCAAAGTACTTCAATTATATCACTTTATTTCTTTATTAATATTCATAATTAAGCATCTACTTTCACTATTTTTTTACTAATTTCTCTTAATTCGATTTAGCTGTAATCCCCTATTAAGCCACGAGTTTTCGTTGAGGTCTATGAAGCCTTTTTACAAATCGTAACGAGTATACTCTCACAATTTGAGAGATAAATACTCAACGCTAACATTGCGTAGTAAATTATATTATTGTGAACTTTAAACCGTCACACACACGTAGAATAATTATTTGGGATCCAACATAATTGTTTAAATCGTAGAAATGGGCTTTAGGATTCAAGAGAAATATATTGAAACGAAGTAAGAATTGTGAAAAATTCATGGACCTCACTGGGATTCGAACCCAGAGCCTTCCATTCGCTAGTCGGATGCTCTACCAATAATTTTGTTATAACCGAGATGTATAACCCAATAACACTACCAAATTTAACTTTGTGCTTTGTTAAATTCTATTCACCTTCAAGGTACATTTTGCACAGTCTTGTTGTTACTGAGTTAAAATATGAGAAATTAATTCATTAATTACAAATGTACTTCGGTATTCTGGTACTCTGAGCACTCGAGCAAGTGACTAGCTATTCATCAGAATATGAGCAGCTAATCGCTTTTTTAGTCAGGTAGGGACTCAGAATCCCAATAAATGTTAATAAGTTAATAATTATTAAATCAATATCGGATGCCGGTGTCATAGAAAAAAAATATTAAAATGTTTCAATGTATGTTCTAATTATCTGAGGTGCATTGGTTCTAATCCGTACGCCGATTAAATGTGCTGTAAAAAAATTATGCAGTACAGGTTGTTATTTTGGTCAATAGTATAGATAACAGATTATCTTTTCTACTGCACTGAACCACGAAAACAATAGGTGGAAGCATGAACAAGTGACTAAGGGTGATTAGCGAGGAGTTGATAGCAGCAGTGTTTTAACTCTGTCAATCAATTATGGGTTATTTTAGAGAGAAAAAAAATGTCAATAGCAAAATTAATTGTACGCAACTTTATTAGAATTTTTTTCTCTAAAATACTCCATAAACAACTGACAGGATTAAACACTGCTCGTTAACTCCTCGCTAATCATCCTTTATCACTTGTTCATGCTACCACCCAATCTTTGGTATTTATATCCAATGCTAAAAGAATTCGTTGGCACAGTTTATTATTTTACTTGTTTATTTCATTTGATTTATATATTATAAAACAATTATTAATTAAATAAAAGTTTATACAAATCATCATAATCTGAAACAGTGATTTCGTATAATTACACTAAAATAAAAGATTTCCTGAAATTTGACTTTTGTTCTAAAATTTACTGTAGTTGATGAGATTACATGCTCAAGCAATTTGTGCAAATTGGCTTGCTTATGAAATTTTTTGCAAGCAAATCGTGTGTGAACAGAATTTTTAGCTTGCGCTAGCTAAAAATATTTGTTCTGTTAAATTCGATTTGCTAAATATTTCTCATAAAATTAATGCAGCTGATCTAACTACGAGTATATCTAATAATTTTAATAACATTTTAAGATTGAGAATTGTCGTATTTAGCATCGCTCACATCACGTCTTGAACAGTATCTACATGTTTGAGTAAAGTGTATTATTGCTAAATAATATATGTTACAAGTTGCGAAACTACGTTTTTCCTTATTTCATCGCTTTATTTCATACTGACATGTTACGCAATGTACCATTTTATAACAAAAACACCCTCCATGTCATTGGAAAATAATATCCAATGAATATACAGGGAGTAAATGAAATAAGTGCATTAAATTTAACCAGTAATATAACTCGGCGAGAGCAACAATATTTCTTAATAACTTTTTCTCGAAATCCCATATTTTTTTAGCATTTTTACCACCCCGTAAATTGACAAGTCGTTCCAAATATTTTTGTGATAATTGAATGCAGTAGCAATAGCTATGAAAATTTTGTTTTAGCAATTGACATTCCTGTCAATTGTTGCAATTAAATTTTGACATTAGTAACAAACTTGTTCATAAGGTAAAATTCTGTCAAAATGCGAGTACACAGACATTGTAATTACTTACCTATGGTTTATTTATTTATTTTTTTACTCGTATCTGTACTACATTTTACTTGACATCACGGTTGACATAAAACAGTGTCATGGAATTGCCAATGCATTTACATGGAGCGTTTCCAAATCATTGCCAAATCATTCTGTTCTTAATATTCGCACATTTGTTAATCTTGTATCTTTATCACATCACAATACGGAGTGTCACATATGACAATTTTTAAAAAAACGACAGTTATATCCATAACATGTGCAAAAAGTTCTGTTTTCAGCACATAACAGACTTCAATTTTGGGAATGGCTCATAATGTTCATTAATGAGACTGAATTTACTTGGGAAGGTGTATTTATTATGCACAATACACATCTCGAAAGACGAAAATGCTGTAAAAATTTTCATTAAAAAATGTTTGGGGAACAATAAATGGACAACTAATTAGTGGTACTCATGTACCTCTTTTAAATGGACAAAAGTTTGTACTTACATTTTTTGAATAACGTATTTAAACTATTATGATTTATCGACGATAAATAATCATCTCATAACCTAATAACTATGCTTTTGCTCTTCGTCTCGTTACCTCGTTTCTCCTTGTCTTCCACTATTCACAGGTGATTAAAATCCTGGTTCAATACACAACTTTATACTTTTGTTATCCAAAATTTAAATTTATTTATTTTAAAAATTTTACTATTACGTATTAATTAATAATAATGTTATTTCCCTTGATTCGTTTGTTATAATTACTGTGACTGTAAGTGTAACCGATAACCGACAATTTTTGAGCTGTTTGTATCTCACTTGAATACGGCAGCGCAGCCATTTTTTTGTTCTCTTTGTTCTCCATAGGCGGGTAACGAAATATGCAGCAAATCTTTAAAGAATTTTAACTCAAAATCTAAAAGACTTAGAAAACAAAGTTATTAAGAAATATTGTTGCTCTCGTCGAGTTACATTACTGGTTAAATTTAATATACCATGTTTATTAAATTGAAATACATATTTGAAATTCAAGAAGACTGGAAAAATAAAACTCTAACGAACGATGTACAAATTGTATGAGCGTATAAACCACACAGGCCTACATATTATGGAATACTGAATAAAGGTAGGATATGTTCACAATGAACTATACAATATATCCATAAATCGTTTTATATTTTTTGGATATCGGAAACTAAGAGTTACAAATTTGGTTAATTAAAATAACACAAAACAGCTAATTCGTCTTCAAGAGAAAATCTCAGATGTGCTTTGGTTTTGTTTAAAACTCTAAAAGGCTACTAGATAATGAGGAAAAATTAATTTATGTTGAAATTTTTATTATCAAATAACTCGCAAACTATAGGTAATAAAGAAAAGCGTTTAAAATATAAACATGGATATTTTCTGTATTCAGTGACTTATAAAAAACGAACCTTCGATAAGGCAATCTTTTGTAAATTCAATTTTTTTTTATTATGTATGCTCTAATAACGGAGTATTACACTCTTATTACACAAACTTAAAAAATGTCCTGGATGAGAGTCAACTAAATTCAATCTATCATAACGTGAAACATAGTGTATATAGAGATCAGTGATGTACACTAATCCATCAAGTGCCAGTCAACTGGCGCAAATTTGCATGAGCAAGTCGATTTGCACAAATTGCATGATCGTGTAAATCCAGCATAACAGTTTGCATCACCACAGGTGCCTACGCCAAATGGTCATTTATGTCAAATAGCTTAAAATGTTCTCGATAAGTTAAGATTAAGTACAATATGTCCGTTTAACAGCAATACTTACATATGTTCATTTTCTATACATTTTCGAGGAAGGAAGGGTTCAAGGTTTAAGAAATAAAACTAAAAAATGTAATTATATTGTAAATCAAGTTAAAAAACTAAATACAAAATGAGTAAAGGTAATTTTTATATCTTCTTTTTATATGTATATAAAAGTGAAAGTTTGACGTCTATACAAATCTACACCGCTTTACATATCGACGAAATTTTGTAGAGATGTTCTTTCAGTTTCTGCACATATTGTAGAAGTTAAGAGTTCAAAATAAATAATAGTTTTTTTTTTATAATTAGTTTTCAAAGTTAATATAAGAAAAGCATTGGCATTGGTTTGGAGAGCGGCCAAGAGCAGCGCTAGCGTTGCTAGTGATAGAGATTCGGGAGTATTCATAAGCACTCGGGAATGCGCCCATACAATAAAAACGCGAGTATGATTCATCACCAAATTTGGTACATTATTTATTATTATAACCTCTTTCGGCTCATTCAATAACTGCACGCTTGACGCGCGAACACTAATTAACACAGCAATGATCAACTGTGAAACAACAAAACAAGCCGTTTTGTTGTTTCACAGTTGGTCATTGTTGTGTTATTTAATGTTCATCAAGCGTGCAGTTATTGATCGTTTCTCAAATTTATTGATTATCGTTCAATATCGACCGCGTCGATCAACATGATCTCCTTCGCTTTGTTTTTTTGTATGACGGCTGCTCATTGCTATATTAATTAGTGTTCGTCAACTGTAAATAATTTTTTTAAAAATATATTTACTATAAAATTTGTACAATACAATAATATCCAAAGTTCCCAATACACATATCTCGTTATTATCATAATTTATCTGAAACAGATTAACAGCCGTAATGATATTATTTATAATGATTCATATTTTTTATATTTCGGTGTTCGCATGACTCTATAAAAGCTCTGTTTATAACTGAAAACACGTCGTTTAGAAGATCTATAAGCGCACTGTTTGGTCATACCCACCTATAGGTAGCTATGGTTTAATACCATGTATTAATGTAAACAAACAAACAAATTTCAATTGTTTGCCAACATTCATTTTGTTATCAAAGGGCCTTAATAGTTTGAAATTTTTGTTATATTTTACGCCAAAACGCAACAGGGGATCTGCGGGGGAATTAAATTTGATTTGTTTTTTCAAAAATTCTTATAGTTACAGAAATATTAAGCACTATTTATTTTTTGCCAAAATTTATTTGATTTTTAAAGGCCCTTAATAGTTTGAAATTTGGATATGAAATATTTTAAGCCAAAATGCAACAAGACGGTATGCGAGGAGTAAAATTTGATTTATTTTTCGAAAATCCTTATAGTTTCAGAGATATTAGGCATTATCTATTTTTTGCCAAATTTTATTTCGTTTTCAAAGGGCTTTAGTGGATAAAATTACCTCAATAGAAAAAATAGTATAAAAAACATGTATCATAACGCACTTGTTCCTCGTAAAACTTGGACTCGTACGTTAACAGATTGGCTTATGATACTTATGTTTTAATGTACTATTATTTACAAAAAAAAATGTTATACTGATTCGGATGGATAGCCGTGTGCATTAAAGCGCTACGAGACTTTGCATGTGATGATCGGATTTCAGGTACAGCAAGCTCATTCATATTTGAGAAAAATATTTTGTGGCCTCTAAACGTCATAACAATACTTAGACTAACATCTCTTTTACTTATGTTCTAAAACTTGGAACGTAACACATATTGCTCATTTAATAAAGATCATTTCCTTAAGAAATAAACCCAATAGGACAACTTCGTTTTGTTTCCCTAGTTTTTATAAGATATTTAATGACCCTTTCTTTAAAATAGTTTACTTTCATTTTAACGCAGTAATAGTCCTGCAATGAGTTTCGCATTAAATGGTTTATTTTTTCAGGTATATCTTTCTAATAAATGGAATGCAAGGTAAACAACTATTTAATATTGTGAATTACATTAAAAAATAACAAAATATTGCTGTAAATAGTCAAAATGTTTTTATTATAGTGCTAATACAGTTTAGCGAGTAGATTTTATTGGTCAGCGTTATAATTTAAATTTATTGGTATTACTTGACTATTAGTATGATGTTAGGGATGATGAGAAATAATTGGAGATGCAGTCTTAGTAAACAGTGTTTATTAAATAGTAATTTCATTAACTTTCCTATATTTCGATTCCAAATGAATCATCATCAGGGATAGTTAAAGTACAGTTAGAAAATAAGATCATTACATTACAAAATCAAGATATAAGCTATCTTTAGTTGTTTCTGATGTATGCACGTATTTTATTATCTCTGATATTTTTCGACATCATTTTCAACCTTACATTTTTGATTTTGTAATGTAATGATCTTATTTTCCAACTGTACTGATATATTTTCAGAATGACCGAAAAACGAGGAGCAAAAGAAGATCGAAAATTCTTGTGGTGACTATTAAACTTTTCTGGAAAAGTTGACCCTGCAATGTGCAAACGGTTTTGATCTATCATTAATATTACCTGAGATACCTTAAAAAACATCGAAAATGAGACACCCTATACCTGAATGTACAGAAATAACAAAATTTGGGTAAGATAACTTAAATATAACCATGTGTATTTGATAATGGTAGCTCTATAATGTGTAAAATAAATAAAGTACCAACTTTACACATAAGAGTATAAAAAATTATATTTCCGTTAAATAAAATGACAAATATTTTAAAATTTAATAATTATAGTTCAAGGAAGAGGTAGCTTCGAAAAAAAAGTAGTAGAAAACCACATTCTATTAAATTTATTCTGGAACACGTATACATATTTGGAAATGTAATAAAGAAAAAACAAATGTTGTAGGTGTAGAGGAAATTGAATTTTTGAATAGATATCGTGTAGAATGATAATAACTCTAGTGGATGACGGTTCGTGCCAGCTCACTTTGTAGGAAAGCCGGGTTATGTTAAGAAAAATAAAATCCGTCATTTTAACAACAGTGCTGAAAATAAACAAAACATAGAAGTGAATGGAACTAAAATAGCGCGCAATTTAACAACACATAAAGACAGACCGAGTTATGAATGAAGCTGGAACTAGCAGCAACTTCAAGCCAAGTTCTTTCCATGTTTCCTTCATGCAATGCAATGCGTATTCCCGTGATATTATTAGCTGGGTAAAAATAACCCAACAGCAGGCGCGAAGGCGAAGAAAGTTTACTAAACTAAACATTGCAGGATGTCAGGATGCAGCCTCTGCAAGGAATCTACAGCTTATAGGGTACAGTTCACACTATAAATGGAATGGAATCTTCGTGCTCATGTACAAGATATTTTTTATTTTTTCATTTTCGATTATAATTTTACTGCTAACCGCATAGTCTACATCAGAGGTTCCCAAACTTTTTTTCTCGTAGACCACTTTCAAAATTTTACTGGTTTCGGTGGACCCCCTGCTGCTAAATTTCTATCATATTCCCAAAACTCGTCAAAAAATGTGAAGATTAGATCTAACGATGGAAATTTGCGTCGCGGTTGAGTTCCAATCCTAAATTCGGAATGGTCAAAATAAAAAGAAAAATAGTATATTTTCTTGTGTTCTATTTACTAAAATAATATGATTACAGACTTAATAGAATTAAAATTAAACATTAATAACGTACCGTAACTTCAACAATGCAAATCAACAATTACAAAAAATGTCATAATTTTAATGGGAGGGATGTACTTGATGGCAGTGGCGTATTTACAATTTTCTTCTGGGAGGGGTCCAAAATTATGGTGAGGCAAGGAATATAGAAAAAAATCTGATGTGGCCAGCACATTACCTTCCGTCAGTTCTATGTATTTTGTATAAATGTCACACAGAAAGTTCCTTGCAAAAGATTATATTTCTTGTACATTACCTTAAGGCAGTTGTATGTATTTTATACAAATTCCATATAGAAAGTTTCTAATAAAAAATCTTATATTTCCAGTAAAATTATAACATAAACATACTGTCAACTGCACTTGACACTGACACCTTTCAATCAGAATTTTCTTAATGTAGCAGCTGTTTCCAGAGTTATAGCAAAGCTGACTAATATATATGATATTTAATTTCTTTATAATTTTTTAACTCTATGTCCATTTAACCCCTTATTGTATGACTTTTTTTTTGGTTTTAAAAAAATTAGGACAGGTAAGGAATAACATAAGGATAACTGAAAAATACTTAAAAAAATTTATTGTAATATATGCGTACAAAATTTTCAAAAAAAACATTTTGTGACATATTTGGCACTACATGCAAATATGACATTAAATTATTCAGAATGAAATTTGTAAAAACAATTTCTATCTTTATTTAAACAAAGCTGTAGACCGCATTTCACACATTTAATGTAACTTTTTCCTGGACATCCTGGATATTTACATCTCTGCCTTTCATCACACCATATTGGCAAATGATCTAATCCATCAGTTCGTACTTCTTCCGTAGGAAAATCAGCTGTCGGACCTCTTTTCTTTTTGGCTTTTAGCTCATCTTCTAAAGATTTACTTCGCCGACCTTTTCTTATTGGTTTATCAGCTTTGCAAAGGCATTCAGCGATGGCCAATTTGAAATCAGCCAGAGCCAAATTTTCTTCAGAATTCCTTCTCCACAGTATCCATGCATTTACACACAGTAAATCTATGATGTGGAAAAATATTCGCATATACCATTTTCTGGATCTTATTTTTATTCTATGATACCCTAGCATGGAGTCTAGGAGGTCAACACCCCCCATGTACTTGTTATAAATAGTTATTGCTTTTGGACACGTTATTGTTATCCGAGATTTATATTTTCTGCAGTAACGTTCAACTTCATTTGTTGGAATACTACCAGCATATGTAGACATCATATTGACAACTTTATTATCATACCATGATATGACAGAGACCGATATTCCGTCAATATTTGCGACCTTTTCAACCATGGCACCACGACCTTTTCATTCATATTTTCATCAAAATCGTCATCCGATTGAAATTCTTCATCACTGTTATCGGGAATATCGACTACACATTTGTTTTGTCCGTAAAATAAATTTGGATTCATTTTTCTGGTAACGATAGAACCCGACAAGTAAATCTAAAAAAGATAAAGTGCATTTTTAGTACCTTGTCACGATGCCATGAACGCATATTGTGCCATATAAGTCACAAACAAACTTTCGTTACTAATTACTTATAAATGAAAATAAAATCGTATACTTACTAAAATATAGTCTTCTAGAAGATGAATGTGTGCCGCCACTATTTTTTGAAGTTTTAAAATTCATTAATTTTACAAGTAATAAGCGTCTCAAGATACACAAAATTATAAACAGCTGACATCGTTGGCTCTCATATTATTTTTCGGTTTAGTTCACTATATTTAATAATAGATGTCTCTAGTAACACCAAATACAGTAGGAATGTGCCAGATATGTCCACCCAGGCAGTTTTGGAACAGTTTTAACAATTTTCAGTCAATATTATATTTATGAAATAGGTTTGTGACATATATGTCACAAAATGCAGGAAGGGGTTAATATGAAGTATAAAATGAATTCAAATCGTATAGAGAATAAATAATTCTTTAATATTTATAATAACATTAAATGTGAAAAAATGATATTTAACATCGTTTTTTCAAGAAACACTGTTAAAATCTTCAAATGAGGGTACTTCCGGTTGACCAATTATAACCAAAATCTAATCAGCTCTTCACATGGATGTAACGAAGAGGAATACGAAAGAATTATAATTTTTGGAATTGTACTATTAGACTTATCGCATTAGAAAATTTGGTCACACACAGACACACACACACACGCACACACACACATACATACACACACACACACATACAGACATCATCGTAAAAATAGTAAAATCGTATTGTAGGGACCCAAAAACGTGCTTATTCATCAAAAACTCACCACCGAATTTTTTGACCAAAAGACAATACCTTCCTTACCTAAAGGTGACGGAAGGTAAAAAGGCGCCGCAGGCGAAAAAAATTTTTTACTACGTCAAATGCCTTATAAATGAAAATTACATTTTTTCAAGGGATGTGAAGCTGCATGTTTTCCTCCTTTTATATACAAAAATAAATTACCAGATCACACAATATTTTAGAAAAGAGAATATATTTAACAGATTGTTGACTTGGATAAACACAACACAATATGGCGCGACTATTATACAGGGCCTACACAGTGCCGGATTAGCCATGTAGCAGGAGGCAGCAAATGCTATGGGTCCCGCGCCTGTGCCCAAAAAAACTACAAATCAAAAATTATAAGCATTTATTTGAGTTTGATGATCACAAACTGCAGCGGAGAACGTTCTTTCTCCACATTAAAGAGAATTAAAAACGTGTTTGAATGACCTCACTATTATGAATATAGAAAATGATCTACTTAAAAATATTGATTTATCGAGTGTAATTTCTAAATTTGCCCACATTAAATCACGAAAATCCTTTTTGTAAATGTTTTGTTTTATTTACATCCTAAACTATAATACGTAATGCAATTCAAGAGCCCCCTGTTCACATTTGCTACGGGCCCCGCGCTGACTTGATCCGGCACTGGGCCTACGTTTCATTACATTACAAGAAAAATGCTAGACAGGTTATGTTTATGTTCGATGGATCTAGTAGAAACAAATGTATTATCTGTCATTTAAATATTCTATTCAATGTCTACTATTATAAGTAGTGAAAAATTTAAACAGGATGTTCAAATTAACATGACGAGTTACAAAATACACCCCAAACATTTAATCTGGCTTGCAACAATGTACAGCTCTGCCTCACCTGCCACCTGCCTACCCAGAAAAGCATCCACTGGAGTGGTCCGAAGAAAAAATATTAAAATATTTTATCCAAATTCAAAATATATATTCTTAAAAAAGTCAATATTATAATCATTACTATATTATATAATCTACAATATTTAGAGGACTAGTTCCAATCTTCGTGGTTTGAAAGCCATTTGCTCTATAATTTCGTCAGTAGTGAGTTCAACGTCTGGAAACAAAAAAAATTCTCCCCGTAAATACGCCACTGCTTCATGGATTGACAGCAAATTATCAATATTTGGCTTCAGTTTTGTAAGGAATAACTCCCCGTTCTGTGATGTTCAATCTGCTCCTTTTTTGTTAATAGGCTTATAACGACACTAAAACTTTTTTCAACAAGGTATGACGAGAGAAACGCTATCAAAAGTGTTCTCGCAATTTCCCAAAGACCAGGATATTTTTCCGGTATTTCTGCCTGCAGCCAAAATGTTTGATATCCTTTTTACCTTCCGTCACCTTTAGGTAAGGAAGGTATTGTCTTTGGTCAAAAAATTCGATGATGAGTTTTTACTCAATAAGCACGTTTTAGGGTCCCTAGAATACGAATTTACCATTTTTACGATGATGTCTGTATGTGTGTGTGTGTGTGTGTGTGTGTGTGTGTGTGTGTGTGTGTGTGTGTGTGTGTGGATGTGTGTGTGTGTGTAACAAAATTTTCGTCTGCGATAACTCTAATACTACAGTTACAAAAATTAGAATTTTTTCGTATACTTCTTCGTTACATCCATAGGAAGAGCTGATTAGATTTTGGTTACAATTGGTCAACCGGAAGTACCATCATTTGAAGATTTTAACAGTTTTTCTTGAAAAAACTATGTTAAATATAATTTTTTCACATTTGATGTTATTATAAATATTAAAGAATATTTTATTCTCTATACGATTTGACTGCATTTTATACTTAATATTAAATGGATATAGAGTTAAAAATTATAAAGAAATTAAATTTCATAATGTAGCCATAGCTGTGGAAACAGCTACTATATTAAGAAAATTCTGATTGAAAGATGTCAATGTCAAGTGAAATTGACATAGTGTGTCTGTCTTATAATTTTACTGGAAATATAGGATCTTTTGCTTTCTGTATGGAATTTGTATAAAATACATACAACTGCTTTAAGGTAATGTACAAGAAATAATAATAATAATAAATCTTTTATTTCTGCAGATACATTACACTGTATATTGAAAACGTCACAAAATAATAATTTTCTGTATGAAATTTGCATAAAATACATGCAACTGCCGGAAGGTAATGTACAAGAAATAGAATATGTATTTAATTTAGCAAGGAACTTTCCGTATGAAATTTGTACAAAATACATAGAACTGACGGAAGGTAATGTGCTGGCCACATCAGATTTTTTAAATTTGTAATACCACATTCGCCACATCCGTTTCATCAATTGGATTTATGATCCATGGTGGTATTTCCATCGTCAGAATAACTTCAAATCTATTTTTGAAGTCATCATGCAGGGTATTTAAATGTTGAACGTATGTCTGAATATCCTCATCAAGACATTCTGCCTGTGACAAGTTTGGAAACTGGGAGAATTCGCGCCGACAAATATTTTGCTTCACAAATTTCAATTTTCCAAGAAAAGCCGAAATTATACCCTTTGTTTTTATTAAATTTAGGCTGTCCCCTTGTAACTGCAAGTTAATGTCATTAAATTTTTGAACAAATCTGTCAAATGCGCAATGTCTGCTTTCAATTTGATCAGGTTATCTTGGCGCGGATTGTTGCTGGTTATTTTTGAGTTTTTGAGTATATATGAAAAAGAACCAGCTTTGTGGAACACAAAAACTGCAGGCATAAAAATAAATTTTCATGGACCCCCACTTACAACTTGTGAACCCCCATTTTTTTTTACGCCAACGTAGACCCCCGTTGAGTCTTCCGTGGACCCCTGGGGGTCCACCTGGTCCACTTTAGGAATCACTGGTCTACATCTACAGATAGATTTCAACTTATTCGTTCTATGACTACGTTTATCTCGACGTTTAAAGCCGCTTGGATGTAGTAAACACCTTTTCAATCTAGGAAATAAACGTTCGAGATTGTTATTACAAGTATCTTTTATAATGAAGAAATAAAACTTTTAACAAAATATTTAATTTCTTTATAAAATACATACCTACAAGTACATACATACAATTGATTTATGGGTAATTTTAATATTTTGGTAAGGAGACTTATCTGCCATGATATTATGAATACTTCTCCCAAAAAAAAAAAATAACTATTATTTATACATTTTTTACGTATACTATGTAACAAGAAATTTTTATTTTCAATTGAAACAAAAATTAAATACATTGGCTGGTAGTAGTTACTCTGAATCAGGGGTGATTAAGCTATGACTATCAGTCTCTGAGTTTTACGAGCCTATTCAGTAATTCAGTGGTTAATTTTTAATGACTGGTTAAAAATTTTACCCAACAGAAATCGATTTGACAACTAAAAATCCATTTTTTTGTTTTTTATCAACATACTTGATTGGTTACATTTTTTAACCAGTTGTTAAAAATTAAACACTGAGCTACAGAATAGGCCCATTAGACCGCTATTTTTCCGAAAAATAGATTGAAACTATTGTTGTAAAGCGACTTTTTTATATCATTGACGTTCAAATATTAGTTCCAGTAAAACTTCAAGACCATATGATGACATAACATCAATTAATGATGCTAATTAGTTACAGAATAGATACCCAGTGGTTCTTTTTGTTTAATTCAAATCAGAGCTAAATATATTCTCTACGGTGTGATTTGCCAAACAAATTTTTGCATCACTCAAGAAAATAATGAAATGAGCAAGTATTAATTACATTCAATTTATAGCAGTGCACCAATAATAATTCATTTTACATACGACTTCCAACAGCTTAAAGTTTATAATAATCTAGCCTGGTTATAAGTACCTACATAATTATAAATAAAACTATAATCGTTGCAATAGCAGAAAGAACCGTGGAACATTTCTTCACTTACATCTTATATTAACTACCAATTCCAATAAACATAGACAAAGATTTTTAATATTATAAAATATATACCTAGATTTTGAAACAAGTATTTTAGTATTTGAAGCGACATCGAACAATCGATACAAAATATTATTTCGACTACCCATATTTAAAAATATGCCATTCTCGTTTCTATGTTCAGTGGGATTGACCCAAATGCCTGCCCGCATCAAATTTTTTCATTAAATTTAAAAGCTGATGAAATTAATTAATAAAATAAAATGACAGCAGGGTAATAGTAATCTGAATTGATATATCATCAAATTTAATCACGGTTTTGAAATAATTTATCACACGCTAATTAAATATATAGTGAAAATGCAACGCGTATGGCTAATATATTTAGTTGAGAGCATAAGTCAAAACTAATTTGGAATTATTGATGAGACTTTAACCGGCGTTTAACCTGCATCCGGTTTAGCGGAATAAATCTCCTTCTACACTTAATCCTCTCAACATAATAATCTCGAACTTAAGAAGGCTACCGCTAATTAAATAAAAACAGAATTAAGTTTTTAAATTAATACATTGTTGCCAGATTTCTATAGACGTTGAATTAATATAATATTTGGAAATATCTTCAGAGTAAAAAAAGATATCGACCTTCAGTTTGGAAATGTACGTGTTTCCAAGTACTTAATGTGTATAAAAATTTTGAAGGAAAAAACCAGATTATTTTTGATTGCCTCAAAAAAAATTGTACTAATATCTATTAGGTGATTTCACCAATATTTATTTGCTTCAGAAAATAAAAGTATACCAATTTTTATTAATGTATTTTTACTAATGTAAATCAAACATAGTAGAGTCCCACTTTAAAAACTCAATGTAGATTTCGGCTAAAAAGTTGCAGAATCCAATGAACATGTTTGTGATTATGGACAAGTGACTAGTATATCTACTATAAAATTAGTAACAAGTTACAAGTCTGGTTGTTAGTGTTTTCTTCATTACACTCTTGCAGACAGGAATATGCCTGTAATCTATGCCGTGTAAATTACGTCGTTGCCTATGCGTAGACAATGATGTAGTTTACATACTCAAAAATTTTATATTCAGATCGATTCTGTAAATAGTTCCTACGGATGTTACTACATAGTTACGTTACTATGATATAATTTTCATAGTAACTTGAATAGGCACTTTGATTTTTTTCATATTCTGTAGCATAGAGTATTACTATGAAAGTTATGTAGTAAAGACAGTTACTATTATCGAAGTGAAATTAGTAGCAAGTTGCTATTTGAACATGCTCACTGCAATAGGTACCATAGTTTCTAAACATTTATCTAACCTGAAAATTGAAAATATTTTGAATACTTCAGAAAATATGTAGACAATATGTCATTTATTAAATGTCAGAAATATTAAACGTGCCGAAGTGAAATAAGTGAATTCGCTAGTTAGAAATTTTGTTTAAATTTCAAGGAAAAAATAAGGATTTGTTAATTTTATTAAATATATTTTTCAGTGAAAAGGAAGAATGAAATAATTAGATAAAGAGTTTAATAAAAGTGCAAGATGTAATAGTTAAGATTGGAAGCTAATTATAATTTAATATGTTTCAAATTTCTTTCATTTAATAAACCATTTGTTTAATTTGACGTACCTACGATTACGGAGTACCTATAAGAAATACAAAACACTAATACACTAGTAATCAAGTGTGTCAGTATAGTGCGGATTAAAACTACCACACGAGATTCTAGTTAACGAAAATATAAAATTTATCACTACACATCTCGAAACTCTAGTTTGAGACTCCTAACGATTCAGAGTGAGAAACATATAGGATTACTTCTTTTGCTTGGGATTGTACCACTGTCTTTTACCTCTTTACTACACCTTTGGTTTGTTTAGTTCTTAGAAATTGTTCAAATGAGATGATGATAGCATCCTTATAATTATTTGAAAGCATTCTCCCTTGAAAGGTTAAATAATACTTTTAACCAGAAGACTAAACGATATTTTAATCCCTTATAAACATTTTTATCATATACAGTTTATTTCTTGCAATAAAATATGAGTAAGTTATTTTATTATATAGTTTTATTTAAAATATATTAATTTTTGTAATAAGTTACATCGTAATTACCACGTTTTATCAGTTGCTATGAATAGGAACTTTTGTAATAACAAGTTACTATTTTTATAAAGACTTTCGAATTACAGAATTCTAAATAGTGCAAAGTAACTATGAATGAGCAAGACTATAGCAACAGTAACTCAAATGGTTACTATTTGCGTATTTTTTATCATTTATCTGACGGATAGTTATCATGAACTTTATCCGGAGATGGAAATACTGGCCCTAAAAGAGACATTATTTTTGTTTGTGTAAAATTTAATTTTGTTAAAATTCTCGTTCTATTTTCGATTTTCCATTTTGGTTTATTTATTATCAACGACTCTGTCAAATCGAGTATGAAATTTATCTTTACATTATCTGCGCATTGTCTACATTTGACATCATTCTTTACATTGTTTACTTATGTAAGTAAACTCTCATATCACTTTAACTTTGAATTTATAAGATAATGTATCGTTATTAAATAAAACTGATTTTTGGACTTCCATTATCTTTATTTAAAAACACAAATTTTCTCACAACGTTTCGGTAGCTAATATCTGCTTCCGTCATCAGGTGTTCTGATAATACACAGTATTATCAGTACACCTTATGACGGAAGCAGATATTAGCTACCGAAACGTTGTGAGAAAATTTGTGTTTTTAAATAAAGATAATGGAAGTCCAAAAATCAGTTTTATTTAAAAACTCTCATATATTACGCGTAGACGTACATTACTGCTTGCAGGGTGCCCGTGGCGTATCGAGGATTTAATTTCACGGTGTTAAAGGCTGTGTTAAGAGGAATTTGAATTTGTAGAAAATAAGTAAAATAAATTAATTTCAGGTTATATCAGTAAAAATTAAACGAATTAGTCAAGTTCTGCCAAATGTAAATCTAAAAATTAAGTGGCTTGGATTGCTTGGATTCGGTTATATCTCGTCAAGTACACAATGTAAAATGATTCCCAAATATACACCAGAAAGCGCTAAGAGAGAAACGTCTGCGTGGCCATTACTCTACAAACGTGTTCGAGCACATTGTAGAAATTGAGCAGTAAAAGCAAAATTGCAAGATCCGAAGTTTTTTTGGTGTGGTCGGTAAATACTAAACTTCAAGACACTGAAATATGTTTCAAATTCTTAATCAGTGTGTTTATTGTTCCATTGTATCATTGTAATTTTTTTTATTTATTTTTTATTTTAATTTGAACATTCACTTCAACTCCCAACTATTATTTAAATCTAACGATCTATACTCTCTCTATAGTACAGACTCTATACTTACTTAAAATATGGGTAAACTAAATGTAGTCTATTAGAAATATAAAATTCTAAAGGCTTGCTGTTAAATCTAAATGACCAAGCCCTTATTTATATCCACTAAGTCTTCTTCTCTTCGTGGTGTTTGTCATTTCTTCCCAGCGAATTATCGTAATCCGGAGCGGAGAACAAATTGAATTATGTCGGTTTCCCGTTTGTACTGAACGGAACTGAGGATACGGAAACTCGAGGATTCTAACCAGGCCTGTATCCCCGAATTTTACTACACTTTATAGCTCCTGGAATTTATGCCCACCAACTTGGAATTTATGGTTTCATTTTCTTACATTACTACTCTCACAAAACAAATCACACGACGTATTGATTTTCCTACGGGGAAATATTTTAATAAACATTAAATTTGCTTAAACGACCAATGAATTTCATACAAGAAGCTAGGTAATAAACTTAATCGTATATTACGAGACCTTAAACGTTATTTTACTTGTTGATTCTATCGAAATACATGCATGACGGCTTGCTTGGATGCCAAATATTTAATTAAAATATCTAACAGAAATAATTTTCACAGAAAAACAGTTAGATAATTATACTGCTACGCTTGTGTTTGATTCTATGAATACTATAAATAATAATTGTGGTTCTGGCAGTTAAATTCGAATATGATCCAAGTAAATTTACTTAATAGTCCTGCCTAACGACAGATGTGCCTATTTGTTGCGTTGGAATTTTCCGTAAAAATTTTAGTTTTGTATTTTCTTTAGATTGAAACATTTACGTGACAGCTAATAAAGTTATATTTCCGAGGGTGGGATGAACAAAAAGTCGCAAAGTTAGAGCTTTTGGCAGAACTATAAGCTCTAAGAAGTGTTTGTCCGTTACTAGGTATCTCAGTGAATACCAATAGTTTTTGTAATGGCTGTGTTACACTTCACGATAAATCGACCGATTTATTGATCAACTACTGCCTTCAATTTATCGGTACGTGTAAAACAGCAAAATCGATCGATTTATTTACGAAAATAAATTGTTCAATAAATTCATTAAATAGAACAAGTTCCATTTTCCACGATTTTCCGTCGATTTTTTAGGGAATTTTTGGTTACTTTTCTTGTATCAACTCTATAGTATTTGACATTTCAAACTATATTTAATATGTGCTTGATTCCAAGGTTATAATTATGTATATTCACTAGTTTTACTCATTTTTAACAAGCACGCTACAAGAAAGATTACACTCAATAAAACTACAAAAAATGAAGCGCTGCTAGGTTAAACTCTAACCTCACAAATATATAAAATAATATTAAGAAGTTGGTAGTCCTAATTTCAACAAATATAAATTGATAGAAAATCGTTAAATGTAAATTCTCAACAACTTGTAAGATAAAATGATCGATTTATCCGTCAATAAATTGAACGATTTATTGTTAAGTGTAAAACCGCTATAAGAAATAGGAATTTGTCTCGAGAGTTCGGTATGACATGAGCCGAATGCAAGGGTTTGAGAGTCACTGGTTTCTTCCCTTACAGAGTATATAGCCAGAGTCAAAAACTCTAAATATCTTCTCTTCGTCTTGTTGTCTTAGTGACTGTTTGTTGTTGTTTTATTATTGCTGTTCAGTTCTCTGCCTTTGTGTCTCAGACTAAACTTGGTGTTTCTGTATGAAATAACCAATTAAATTGTACTGAGGGCTCTCTCATCGTGGTGTGAGTTTGGATAACTGTGTGCTTACTCAAAGTAATTTATTTTATTTTGTATTATTCTTTGTGAATCGGTACTGAAAGATTTGTAGATCGATGTAAATTGCTTGAGATTGATTTTGTTAATTAGAGATTAAGAATTTAGAGTTTATATAGATTTAATTGCGTTGTAGTTTTTTTGGATTGTATAGTTTTATTTGATCGCGAAGTATTGTTAAAGTTTATATAGTTTTGTTATTGTTGGAAATATGTATTTGTTTCTGCCTCATACCAATTTCCAATGTGTGTCTTAGTGACCGGTAAAAATAACGCGTGAGTATCAATCGAATATCTTAGAGATTCTACCAAATATCGGTTGATTGATTTTTTTTATCTCTTTTAGCCCATATCCTTCTATATTTCGTAAAATATATTATCATTATCGAAATATGTGATAACATAAATGATAATACGTATATGAATTTACTTGTAAATGATAACTTACTACAAGCAAACATTCAAGTAATCTGTATTATTTATAATTCAACATATGTTCATACTAAGTAGTAGTTTGAAGACTGATCAGTATTACAATTATTTAAATTTAAATAAGATTTTAAGGAAAACTATATAGGTATCAACATCAAATATTATATGTATGAGATTTTTAAACATTGATGTTAAATTTTTGTATGTGATTTTCTTTTCAATTTGCATATAAAGTAAAGCCTTTTCATAATTTTTCGAATTAATTTCTTCAAAATGCTAGAAATCATATAAAAGATCATAAATGACAAGAAAATTGCCTCCATAATATTATGGCAACCTATTTTTGAAAATAAACTTTAAACAGCATTGAAGAATGATACATTAAATTCGCATTTATAATAAAATAAAAATTATATAGCAATATTTATTTTCCACAACTTATAATGTCACAAGACGAAAGTTTGTTACACAATTTCTATATAATGTCAACTCCAATATCCTCTACAATGAATTTTGGAAGTTTTAATCATATCTCCGAAATTTATAACATACTGCTCACAAATGCAAACTATAGTTATAGCACTATAACTATAATTATTACACTTGAACAACTCAGAGACTGGCATCTATTTTATAGCAAATTTATAGCTTTAATCTGTCACTTGTATTGTTAAATTTATCGGCCATCATTTGATGTATGAATATAATAATGTATTTGGAATAAGAGAGAAATCGTGCATTTCTGCATAAAGCAGAATGGCATATTCAGCAATGCAAATGCAGATACAAAAGGATTTTTTATTTTGATTCGACACAAAAAAATCTAATGTGACCAGCACATGACCTCTCGCCAATACTGTTTACAAT